>JAUIMM010000702.1:600000-860000 GCA_031769625.1 Taudactylus pleione | reverse complement strand
CCGCACCTCATGCTGCTCACCCCCCACCCCACCCCCCCTTCCAGTGAGAAGCACAGGCCCACGGGTGTTTGGGCCGCAAAACCACACCTCTTCCCACATGACCACGCCTCCTGTGAGGCCACACCCCTTTTCGGCACCGGGTGACTCCACGGGGAGCGACGCCACTGACCGTGGCTAATAGAAATGATCTGAAACAAACCACATTCCATTTCTTCACATGGTGTTTTCAACTAAATTAATTATTTAACAATATTTTTTATAGTTTTTTTTAGTCTAGATTTTGGTGTCTAAAAATGTAGTACAATTACGAAAGTGTACAAAATGAGCTACAAACGTGCAGCAGATACTACATGATCAGTTGTGTTTGACCAAAAGAAGACATAACAGTTTGTCATGGATTAATAAAGAAAACACTCTGACATCCTTAATGCATTGATGTACATACAGCTTTGCTAAAGCGGCTACTAACTGCAGTCCTACAAATTATTTCTCTTAAGGTTTCTTAATCATTTAATAAGGTAGGATATCCACATACATAGAGGTCATGTTTGTTTTATATTATACTCGTCTCTAGACTCATGAAATATAGAGTAATATACTTAGCTATCTGAACACTATACTTTGCTAGTAAAAAATATATCTTAAAACCTGTATAAAGCAATTAAGTTATGCCTGTTACATTGCTAGTTTGGCCTTTTTTTAAACAAATTATATTTTAATGCTCTTCAAGACCTTGGATTATGAAACACAAACAGACACACATATTCTGTATAAGGAGCCCACTGGAAGCCATTTAAGATAATAAAGACAGGAAAAAAAGTCAATTATTTCACAAAGGGGAAAACGTATTTTGTTTAATAGTTACATTTTTTGTGCAATTTGCTAAATTATAAAACTGGAGAATATGTAAACAGAAAAATATACAGAATATCACATAAAACCCTATGATTGTGTTACCTTTGTTTCCATGTGAGACTAATTGGTGCATACTTCTCAGTATTTGTACAAATAACAATGGGACAAAATAGTCCAATACCACCTGCCTAGACTCCATCCCCGATCCGACCCAAACCCAAACAAACCCACTTCACACCCAAACACACACATTTTTGGTAAAGCTCGGTGCACTTACAGTGAATGTAAACTCTGCTCCTTCAGAGGCCTGAAAATATGAAGGTATGTTAATGTACTTTGCAAATGGTCAACTTTTTATGAAGATGACCTTATCTTGACCTCCCCACCTATTGTGTATTATTGCTATTTACTAATCTTCAGCTATATATTTTATTTTTGAAATATGCTTATTTTACATTATTAGTAAATTAAAAATAGTAAACAAACTGTAAAAATCCAGCTGTCTCCTGAAATGTCATTTTGTGTACTCATTGTTGAAATGCATTTTCTATTGCAATTAAAAAGGCAAGTAAAAGTGCATATAAATGGCATTTGATATGTGTTTAAATGCATTTTCAAAAGCTTTCAGGACCTAGTGTAGAATGGACACGATATCCTTCAAAAATGAAGACTAAAAAAATGACGCCATTGCGTGTGTATACCGAGTCGGACACATCTCAGAATGCGTCCAGCTGTATCGTATGTGCTAGATTTGTGTCAGGAGTAAACAGCAGTGTATGCTTTTGGGGTCTGATTCAGAGATGGACACAAATGCCATCGCAGCTGCTATCTCTCATGGATCGCAATTTTGAAAATTATGCTAATGAGCCACTCGCCATGTGTCATATACTGTACTGTACATAAGACAGAAAAGATTCTGGATAGTTTTATTAATAAATGTAAAATATAATTAAACGCAGACACAAATACAAATTGAAAATACTATATTAAATTAAATAGAAGCATCCATATGTTCCTCTTTAAAAATCTGCCGCAGACAATGGAATTGGTACAGTGTAAGGGGAACAGATATGGTATAGTGGATTGGGTACAGTGGAAGAGATAACGTGGAAGGGGTACAGAGGAAAGGGTACAGTGGAAGGGGTACAGTGGAAGGGGAACAGAGTTGGTACAGTGGAAGAGGAATCGGTATGTAATGCCACCAGATGTAATGCGGGCGGACTAAATACCGATGCTGAAAGCCTGAACCATCAGGATCACAACTGGGGCTGGTAAGTACACTAACCATCCCCTCTCCCCCCTAATTCTCCTTTAGTGGTGCCTAACCCTAACCTCCCCCCAGTGGTGCCTAACCCTAACCTCACCCGGTGATGCCTAAACCTAACCCCCCTTCCCCGCAGCCTAAACCTAACCCTCCCAGTGTGGTGCCTAACCCTAACCTCCCCCCCAGTGGTGCCTAACCCCCCCTCTCCGCACCCTAAACCTTACCCTTCCAGGGTGGTGCCAAACCCAAAGTCCCCATGGGGGTTCCCTATCCTAGCCCTCCCCCCCGTGGCTAAGCGCTAACACTGCCCGCTTACCTTCATTCAGGAAGCCATCTGTCTAGATTCCGGTTTAAGGATCTAGATGGACTTTGGGATTTCGATGCCTGTCTTTAGTGCCGCGCCAGGATTTAGATGTTGGGATTTAGTCAGATGGCTTCGCGGCCGTCAGCATTTTGACTGCTTCCCATGGAAGAGGCACAGTAGAAGGGGTACAGAAAGGGCACAATGGAAGGGGTACAGTAAAAGGTGGACAAAGGTGGTACAATGGACTGGGTACAGCAGAGGGGAAGAGGAACAGAGGTGGTACAGCGGAAGGGGTGCAGTCGAAGTAGTCAATGGTTTCATCTGCATTCAGCTTTTTACAGAAGATCCGTTATTCTTGGCTGTGGCTTGGCCTGTTTGCTATCTATGTACCATTGTAATTTATGTATGCCATCTCTTTGTCTATTGCTGATTTCCATTCTTCCCAGTCATTGCTTAACTTTGCTTCTTGAATATTTTGAGATTCACAGAATGTGATGTTTGCAAACTCTTCAGAATATCTCTTGGGTAGTTTTCCCTTGTTGTTTCTCACAGAACTTCTACTTTGTTGTTGAGTGTGGATATCTGTACTGTCTGCTTCTGGTTCAGACACGCTTTCGTCTTTTCTCTTTAGGTATGTGCGTGTGCAGATGATTTATGCTTGGCTTAATTCCAGACCATGCCTCTAATGGTGGTTTGCTTGTACTGCAACTGTGGTGCACTATTCTTTAAGTAGACTGCTGTTGACACTGCATCTGCCCAAAACCA
This sequence comes from Taudactylus pleione, assembly GCA_031769625.1. NCBI lineage: Eukaryota > Metazoa > Chordata > Amphibia > Anura > Myobatrachidae > Taudactylus > Taudactylus pleione. The sequence goes on along the minus strand of JAUIMM010000702.1, from coordinate 856,812 downwards.
TTTCTCTAGGTTGGCATCATGCAGCATAGATTTAGCTTTTTCCACAATTGTACGGGTAGCACGCTCACTTAAACTATTTTGTTCTGGCATGTATGGAATTTTGCTCATTTCCATACTTCTTTAGAAAGTTGTTATGCTCCCATTTTTTATTCTCCACCATTGTCAGATCTCAAGACTTTTATCTTCTGATCAGTTTGAGCTTATACTGATCACCTGTGCCACTGTTCCATAGATTGGTTTGAATCAGAAGCTGTTATCGCACACCACACTGTACTATGTTTAGGATGTATAGCTGCTGCCATTGGGTTGCTGTCACTATCACAGTACCTCTTCTATTCTGCACAACACATTTGCTATCTGTAAACCTGACCTTGAAACCTTTTTGCTCTAGAACATTTATGGCAATGAGGTTTGTCCCCATATCTGGTACGAATAACACATCTTGAATATCAGTGACTACGGTCTCACCTCTTATCTTTAGGCAAACTATGATTGTCCCAACTTTCATGGCTGTTAAGACCTTGGGCCTGATTCAGACCCACTCGCGAGCGGCTGTCCGCTCGCAAGTGGGTCGATGTTATGCACTGAGCATGCGCACGACGGAGGGAGCTCCGTCGTGCGCATGCGCCAGACGCGACGAGCGAAGGAAAGTCCTTCGCTCGTTGTGTCCGATCAAAGGGGGCGTGCTGTCAATGTTGATTGACAGCACGCCCCCTTTGGTGGGCGTGCCGGGGGCGTGCCTCCCTGATGGGGGCGTTCCCACGGGAACGCCTCCCGTCAGAAGCCGGCCCACTGACATCACTAGTGATGTCAGTGGGAGTGATTTTGGCTCTGATAGAGCCAAAATCACTCCGGAGCTTGCAGTTGAAAACCTCATCCGCAGGCTCCGGCTCGCAATTTCGATGGTCGCGATAGTCTCGACCATCGCGGCCATCACAAAGCACGCTCGTATAGCCTGTGGGTGGTGACCCACAGCTATACGAGCGTCCAGGAGGACGCTCCATGAAAATGGAGCCCGGCCCTCATTCAGAGCGTGCGCTCTGCTCAGAGCGTACGGCTCTGAATGAGGGCCCTTGTTTCCAATCCCTCTGATCTTTAAAGGATCACATGTGGTCAGTGATGTCTGCCACTCTTAGTTACATCTGAAGTGCCTTGTTGCCCCTGAATCTATGTACCAACAGTTTCTTCTGTGACTGTCTGTGACACTTAGGGGCATATTCAATTGGGGGCGAGAATAGCAAAAAACCCGCAACTGCAAGGTTTTTCCTGCAGGTGCGGGTTTATTGCTATTCAAATAGGTGTGGATGTTTTCTTTTTTAATGTGCCAGGAGATTTGTATTCACGCACCTCCAGAGCAAGTGTGATTTTTCCTAAAATCTTTATGAGGACTAATTAAGCAATCGGAAGTTTCCAATTAGCTTAATTAGTCCTTAATTACTTACCTTCTGCAGCACTGTCTTCTTCATCCAGCATCGGAAGCCGGGTCTTCTGCAGCAGGGTGAGTATGTCAGTGTGTGTGAGTGTTTGTTACTGTTTGTGTGTGTGAGTGAATGTGTGTGTGCATGAGTGTGTGTGTGTGTGTGACCCCCGGTTTGTGTGGCTCCCCAGTGTCTGTGTGCCCCCCCTGGAATGGGCGATGGGAGAACTACATCCCCCAGCAGCCCTTTCCCCTCCCACCAGCCTCTGGAGCCTCCCAGCAGCCCCCAGGACTCCCAGCACCTCTCCAGTGAGAAGATAGAGGGGAGGCTACTGGGAGTCACAGAGTCCACCAGAGACCCCGGGGCAGGCAAGTGCAGAATAATTTTTTATTTTTTACGCAGCGCTGGGTTTTCAGAGCTGAAAACCCTGCGACCACTTTTTTAAAATTGGATACCGCAGGTATCGTGAGCACTCATACCCGCGATAATCCAAAATTGGTTGCAAGGTTTTTTCCTTGCTAAACCTCACGCCCAATTGAATATGCCCCTTAGTGTCGACAATTTTGTCGGTCCTCACAATCTCTGTTGACAGCTTAATCATGTTAGATTCTAAAACTACTACTAGGAAATCAAATTCAGACATTAGGTTCTATAGCATCTCCATGCGACCTCATAAATGTCTGAGTCAGTTTCAAAAAGTTCATGTTGGGTCCTGCTGCACAGTGCATGGTGTACGCTGATCCAAATGCAGGACTCAATATACACTTCACACACAAGATTGTTTGGCGCCTGTAGTGCCTGGGCCCATAACCTTTTGATATGTTCTTTTCGTGTAGAACAATAGCCATTCCAGTGAAAAGTGAAAAGGAGGTTAGTCCAGAAAGTTTATCCTTGACCAGGTTTGGAGATTTACTAGGATAACAGTGGTTGTCAATGGAAACATTGTGTAAAACAGAGTAAGCAGTTATGCTATTAGAGACAGCGGTAGTGATAATTCATTGTTGCACTGCTTGCCCAAAGGAACACATGTGCTGCACATCCATTCAGTACAGTCTCAGACACATATGCATGTGCTGTACCTATACACATGAACAAAAATGGTGCCAGGTTGTGGGGTCGCAGATACACAGTAATAACTGTGGCTATATACTTTCTTAACTACTATGATCTGAGTCTGCATTGTAAGTACATGAAGCATTAAAAGTATTCTCCAGCTCTTTGATAGCACTCTGCTCTTTGCTTTGCATTTAATTTCTTTATCTGATTCATTCTGGCTTTCCAGACTCTACAATCTGCCATTAAGTGACTAGGTTTCTTGCGCACAAAACATTCAAGCTTTTCTGGTCACTGACTAGTGCATTTAGTAATACAGTCCTAAACTTTCAATGCTGTATCATGCTTATTTGCACTTTCTGTTTTGCGATTGAATTCATCCAAAAGTTTCCATTTAACATACGCTGTTAGTTCATCATCTGGTCAGGCATGCTGTTACAAGTGCCTCATAGCTGTCTGGGAGACCACTGAGTAGCAGGGCTGCTATATGAAAGTCCATTCTCCTTTGCAGCACAGAGGTTCTAGAGATCTGTAATATTGCATGTGCTGGCCTTTAAGCAGTTTAGTCTGGTACAACATTTTTATTAAATACAGCTTATTGCTTAAATCTCTTTCATGCACTTTCTGAAGCATTTCTTTCATTTCTCTTGCTGTGTCACAATCTGATCATCAGTGTCACAATCTGATTATCATCTACACTGAGAAAAGTTGTACTTTGGGCTTTCTGGACCTTCTCAGGCCATTCCACTATGACTGGGTCAGGCTTAGCCTCTTGTATACATTTCCACATATACAGTATTTTCTTATGAACAGCATCTTTACTTTCAATTTCTATGTATGATAGTTCTGGTTAGTCAGAGTCATCGCTATGAATTCTGTTAAAGCACTAGTAACAGCAGCCATTTTCCCCTGGGCACTGTCTTTTCTATTACTGAAGTTCTGACATCTCCCCTCTAATAAGATTGGTGATGATGATGATTTTGACAGGCTGGCAAAGAGAGTATGGGAACAAACAGATGTGTCCTTATACATCTCTGCTGCAGTCACACTAAAAAGACCCTCTCAGCACGCCAGGTACCATGAGACTGTGCTAGTGCCTGGCATCTTTTTGTGCCCTTTTTGCGATATGCGACACTTGTATATCTGTGTGCGACTGAGTCTCTTAATATGTATATGAAATGCTACAATGTACTGTAGCGGCCACAGCTTTTTAAATTTAAAAAATATACTGGCCGGTTAATTGGCTCCCAACAACAAAAATGAACCCTGGTGTGTATAGAGTGTTAGAGTAGACCCAGTGGCGTCCCTCCCCGCAGTGTCACCTGGTGCGGGGACGGATGCTGTGCTCATGGTGCCACCAAAAATGGGGTGTGGCTTATTGGATAGGACGTGGCCACGTGGGAAGGGGAGTGGCCATGTGGCCTGAACACCATAGTCCCTACTCCCGTGCTTTTTGCTGGGAGGGCCCGGGAGGGTGCAGGAGGTGCAGACTGCCACGTGTGCAGTGCCTGCTCCCTCACATTGTCAGGAGCCAAGTGCTGTACTTAATAGTACAGTGCAGTACCCAGCTCCTGTCATTGAGGGGGAGTCTGCACCTTGGCGTCACCCTCTGCGCCTTGTGAAGCCGCTAAGTAGACCTTAGACTACCGCAAATAGCGATGGTGCAACCAATGTTGCATCAATGTTGGTGTATTTATAAACTCCATCACAAATGCAGAAACCAAGTGGGCGTCTCACCGCTCATGCACTCCATCACACCATGGAGCACAAAGGGAAATTAGCATTTGCATATTCCCGCTACTGCTATTACAAGAGCAGCTGCGGCTACATTACCAACCATCATTCTACCAGGCCCAGTGTCTTTTTGCAGATACTGAAGAGTGAAGACAACTTTGTAGATTTTCAGCTTTGTTTCCACATACTCAAATTTAAGATAACCACTGCGCTGCTTGCTGGTTCTGCACACGGTTGGAAGCTAAAGCATGATTCATGAATTGACTTACTTATGACTTAATTGCAACCTATATATCAATGGGCCTGCTTCAGAGATGTATGCAAACCCAATGATTTAAGTACATCTCAGATGTGTTTCAATCTGCGCATGCTGCTGGCGTTTAGAGGCAGCAATGGGGCAGCGACCAGCAGTGACCCAGAAAACACTGTCATGTCCACTAGCACACACAAGGGGGGGTGGAGTTGAGTACCTAGAAACCCCCACTGATAGACTGATTCCCCCCTACACTCACTGGCTGCAGTGGGGGCAAAGCCAACACGGTAAGCCCCTCCCCCATTTACCTGCGAATCCTGTCATTACGATGTGAGGGGGCTGGGCCTAATGATGCAAGGCGTCTGCCCCCATTAGCAACCTGCTGCTGCATCAACAGTTGTAAGTATGTATGTGTATTGTTTTAGTGTGTATGTGTGTGTATATATGTGTTAGCAGACTCTCCAACATGGCCCCTTCCATCCGGTACAAAAAGCTCTGCTCCTGGATTTCTCTCTTAATTGATGATTGCAGCCACCTGTGGTGAAACACCTACCTCATCTATTACCTAGCTCAACACAGGTGTCTGCAGTCATTAATTAGGTGGGAAGCCCAGGAGCAGAGCATTTTGTACTGGATGGAAGGGGACATGTTAAAGGGTAGGTGTTAGTGTCTATATATGTGCATGTATGTTAGTGTGTATATACAGTATGTGTATATAGAGTATGTTAGTGTGTATAAACTGTACATGTTAGTGTGTATATATGTGAATGTATGTGTTTATGTGTATGTTATATATAATATATGTTTGCCATATACAGTATATTACATATGTGTGTATATGTATATATATATATATATATATGTGTGTATACAGTATATGTGTATATATATAATTATATATATATATATATGTATATATATGCACTGACTTCAGCAGTGTGAATTTCCCAGCCATCCTGAGTAAGCTGAGGGTTAATCAGATGACCAACGTTTACACACAGATGATCTGATACTGTGACCTCAGACAGCATCGGATCAGAGAAGATGGCAGGAGGCGTCTATTAACACATGACGCTTCCTGCAGCATTAGCATATTATTGCACAGCTGTGTGATATGCGTACATCTCTAAATCAGGCCCAATGTTTTATATATATATATATATATAATATATATATATTATGATAGGATCACTGGCAAAGTGGTCTGTGGCAGGTACATTTGTCCCAGATTCCTGTTTTATGTGTTTTAAAACCCCCAGGAGAAAGTCTGCAGTGTAGCAGGCTTGAGTCTCGGCTTTTTGAAAAGCCGGTTTGGGACCTGGGGGTTGTGGGTGAGAGGAGAGGGAGGGCTCCACCCACGGCCACTCCAGGTTTTGGTTCTCGCAGCCTGGTAACAGGCTTGTTAGGGTTCCCACCTGAGAGTGGCCAATATAAGCCTAGTGTGTTTAGGGCTGAGTGTCTCACCTGGGAGAGCAGACAGGGAGTTTGCTCAGAGACACAGGGAAAACCTATCCTGTGAGTGTTGTGCTGTGCCTTTGTTGCTGGTGAGGACATTAGGCCTTGCCAGGTTCTGTGAAGTTAGTGCCCCGACATGGCTAGGATTTATGTTTATGTTTTCTTTATGTTATTTCTGACATTGTACAATAAAGACTGGCGCCGACCAGCTTGTACTCGAATCCAGTCTGGCGTACTGTTTCCCGGCTGCCGTGTGTGTAAGGAAGGAGTCCCCTACCCAGGAGAGGGACCTCCTAATCTGACTGTGTCACAATATATATATATTTTACATGCATGTTCGGGTGAAATATCCTGTAAACTGTCTGTTCAAAATGGATATGGTTTGAAAGTTGAACTTAATATTTTAATTCTGCTTGTGTCCTTTACACATTACTTTATACTTTATACATTAATTTGATGATAGTTGTAGTTGTTGTGTAGAGAAAACATGAATCTACTACTACTAATATATTACATGGACTATGAGCCTGATTCAGAACAGCTGCGTCTTTGCTGCGGCTTGGGGGCACTGCGTCTGCTTGCGATTTCGCAGGACTCGTTTTACACATGGCAAGTACGGGTCCTGGGCTTGCACAGTCCAACCACCACCAGAGTTGTATGCAAACCATTGGGTTTACTTAGAACTCTGAATCAGGCCCTACATGGTATACATGGGCCCTGCATTGCAATGACAGATGACCTAAAAGTAACCAAGTAAAGAAACAGTACAGTGTGCTTCAGGAACTGAAATAGTTAATATGGCTTGTCATGGACAGTCTACAGATAATCTTTTTTTATTTTAGCTTTGCTTATTTTGGATGGAACCCCTTAGGCCTGATGATGAGACCAAGAAACAAAAATGATTGCAAAATTCCTTTTTCCAGCAGATGTTCTGATAATCTAAGTCCATGGCCTGTCAGTAACCTGAATGTTTATAAATTATACTAACAGTGACTTTTATTATATGTTGAAGTAGTTTAGATCAGAAACTCTGAATTATTTATTTTAGTTTTCTCCTTCATCGCTATCCCCTAAGCTATGTTACATCACAAATAGTTACAATAAGTGAGCTACTATTATTTCAGGGCTATTCACTAAGCCTATCTACTACATGAGCACATGGCTGTTTCCAATATCCCCTAAATCATACTTACCAACTTTGCTGCCACCTTCTCCGTGAGGGTCCAGCTAGGTCAGCACAGAGGGGGTGTGGCGGCCATAAATGTGGGCTGTGCAGGGGGCATGGCAATACGATCGCGTAATTGTAGCCCCGTCCCCTGTTATACAGTGGCGAGAAAACAGGCATTGCAAAGCGGGGTGAGGCTATGATGATGCGATTCAGTGCCAATCGCGTCATCGTCCCCTGGACCAGACTCTTGTGCTCTGTAAGTAAGCGGCCGCAGGGTGGGGGATGCGAGCGGGTGGAGGGGGGTGCGGCCAGGTATAGGGGGGTGCGGGAGACTTGCCAACATTTCCGGGTGACCATTCCAGGAGAGTAGACAGGTATGCTCTGAATACCTCTCAGGAGTCCAACCCATGGTGTACGTCACAGTACGTTTGTCGGGAGCCAATGTTAAAGAATCAGTAGCTGTGTTGAGATTTGAAGCGCTATTTGTTTCTTGTCTACTGCACTGTACTGTAGTGATCAGTATTTTCCCCAATCTTTTCATACTGGATCCTACAGTACATGGGAAGGGATAATTATGGTCAAATCTACAGTAACATATGTTACTTACTTGATTAACATTGCAGCATGGATCGTAAATATAAATTGGTGCTAATAAAAACTGGATTTACTTAGCGTCAGGCATATGTCAGTTGTGACAGCTGACATGAACTTTGACCCCTGCCACCATTGTCTGTGATGACAGTTATACCCCTCTCACAACGCAAATGCCGGGTTGCACCCGACTGAGACCTCTTTCAGACTGGCGGCCCGACCCGCCATCACTGCTGAGCCGGCGCTTGGAGATGAGATCATCTCAAAATGCTAACTCTTACATACTGCACTGTGAGCTGGGTTGAACATGTGTTCAACCTTTCTCGTTACCCGAGTAGAAATGCTGAGTCGATAAACCCGGGTTATTTCAAGTGGGCCCTTTCACACTGCACAGTAACCTGGGTTGCGTTTATGTACAATAACACAGGTTATTTGCTGGCAGTATGAAAGGAATATTACTGAGCGTCCCAGCATTATACACATCTACAATTACAATATTTTTCTAGTCTGCAAAAGTTACAATAAGCTACTACTGCTGCCTATGGCATTAGCGGAATCGGTATGATTTACCACTGGACCCATGCCCGGCAGCGGCATACCGGCGGAGGAGGAAATCCCGATCGTCAAAGGTAAGTATATACTAACCTATTTCTACCCCCTAACCCTCCCTTAGGGGTATCTAACCCTAACCTTCCCCCCCAGTGCCTAACCCTTATCCCCCCTCTAAGTGCCTAAACCTAACACCCCCTTCCCTGCCGCTTAAACCTAAATCACCCGGGGGGTGCCTAACCCTAAGTCCCCCCCAGGGGTGCCTAATACTAGCCCCCCTCCCCCTAGCCTAAATCTAACCTCCCGTGGGGGTGCCTAACCCTAAGTTCCCCCCCAGGGACCCTAAACCTACCCCCCCTGCGACTATCCGTGCTCGGTGCCTGGAGTCCCTTCGATCGGGATGCCAGGCGTCGGGCTCCCGGCGTATCTCTAGTGACAGGTGTCGGCATGTCATCGCTTGTCTTTAGACCCTTGCCGGGATATGACAGTCGGGAAGCCGGCTGTCAGGATTAGGTCCGCTGACTTCCCGACTGCATACCTGCATTAGCTACATGTTTGTGCAAGCACTGTGTACTGATTTTTGTTAATGCATAGTCACACAATACATACACATAGAGAAATATAGCCCGGACACTGCACGATATGATGTAGAGATGGAATAAGGTGTATTGAAGAACAAATTGTTTGCATGAGTTGCACACATGTAAATTGTGAAGAAGCCATAGGGTACCAAAATTCAGCCCCATCTGATTCTGGTCATTACAGTAATACATATTCCCAGTTACATCTGATATTCATGCTTCATATTGAATTATACTGTACTTTCCCCAAAGATATTAAACTGTAAGTTAATTCATTGCCTGTCAGCTTTCTCTGAGAAATGAATTGGTCAGATCAACAACCAACTTTTTATGCACTGGTTTTATGGGGTGAGTGATGGACACCTCTAACAGGCTTAAGACTTTAAGCTTTTGGTACAAGAGTTTATATCAGGTCCTTCACAGTAGGGAAAGCCATTTAATCCTACAAAACCTGAAAACTTCCCATAAGACAAAAATACAATGTCACACGCTGCTTGTGTATATTATTTATTTTTCAAAACATTTGCGTTATCAAACACAATAATAAAAGGCAGCACTCTGAGTGCACTGTATATTCTTGCTTTGTGGAGATTTGTGTTGCCTGAGCATCTTCTGGCTTGCTTTGTCTATCAGAGCACAACTGTTCCAATTATTTATTAACTGCTAGCTTTTCCTTGTAGCTCATATGTCTTTAACAGTTAATACTCAGTAAGCTGTACAAATTCATCAGGGTCTTTTTACAGCAGCAAAGTTTTTTTCACATTTTCCTGATAAAACAATACACAAATCCATGTGTCATTTTCAGTTAGACAGATTTAATATCAGATGTTGCAAATTCAGAGTACATTTTCAAAAGGAGGAAGTAAAAAAAGTATTATTATTATTATTGCGTAATTACGTGCCAATGTATAAAATGGAGAAAGGATGGCAGCCATCACAATACATAAAATACCACATTACAATAGAAACTGTCACAGTCGATAACTTTTTTTTATTTTGGTCTAAATAAAAATGTTTATGGTCTAATTTAAAAAGAAGTTCACAGGCTGCTTTTAAATCCTTTCACATAGCTTGTGCAAATCTTTGTTTTAATCTATTCAACAATTAAATTGATGAAAATTACAAGTACCCCTGCAACATAAGCCCTCCTTACATCATGCAGAATAATCCCCGGTCCCCTCCCCCCATATTTCATACCTACTCCATTTGTGGTGGTTGCTAACAGCAGCGTGCGTTGCCAAGCAACAAAAAGCAACTGCCTCCTTTAAATTACACCCCACCTTTTTGCCATACCTCATGTTAAAACTTAATAAAATCGTACACATGAATTACCGTAGAATAACAAACCACAAAGTATATTATTAAAAATAAAAAAAACGCTTTAAAGGTTATTAAAAAAAAAGCACTGTTAAATCAATGAGCCACAAATCCCAAAAGCTAAGACATTGCTTTTTCAGCACAAACAAAGCAAGAGAACTAATCGTGGGTTTCTCGTTCTTTAACCCTCAGTTATTAGTGATTAGTGGAAATCCACTACAACACGTTTGAAATCATGCAAGCTTTGCATTATCTTAGGGTTAAGGTAAAATGAGTTTAGAGACAGATATGCCATGAAACGAAGGCACACGAACACAGTCCCTTTTGAAAATATCTCTGTGTTTTAATTCATGTTAAAACTCTGTTTAAATATGACTTTGGACAAAGATATTGATGCCTGGTTTTAAGGGTTTTTGTTTGTTCATTTTCACTACGTCTAGGTCTCATTTACCATAGGATTTCACGCGATCCCCTTAGAGTGTCTCACAGTTGTTAAGTGACAATCTAAAAGCCGATTTGGGATTAGCCAGCTTAACCAGGTGACCTGTGTGTTTGGCTGTGATTGGATGCAGAGGGTAAATCTGTATTTGGAACTCCATGCAGTGTTAGTGTAGGGTTTTATCATTTCTCAGAAAGACGTGCATCCTGAATGGGAGCTGATGAGAAGCTCACTAATCAGGGAAGGATTATACAGAGCTCAATCTATACTCCTTTTAATTCCATCCTCATGAATGGTGTTCAGAAGCTGCAAAATGAACTAGCACAGCACAGGAGATGTGCAAACATTGAGGGAGACATCTTGCTATCTTAATTAGCAAAGGATTTCTGCCTCCTTTGTAGGCAGGGAAGCCTCAGTACTGATATAGTGCAGGTCAGCGATAAATATGACCAGAGTAGGATCTGAACATTACTACATAAACGATGCAGATAAGCTCATAACATTTGTATTGGTTAATGTGAGTTACACATGTATGAGATCAGAAGTGTCTTAAGAGTAACCCATGTGTATTCCCCTTCCGGGGCCCCCTCCTCTCTCCCTGGCGGCCAGCCTCTTTGTTGCAGAAGTAAACTCTGGGCACTAGAGTGTGCCTAGAGTCTACTGTGCAGGTCACCGGGAAAATGTTGTGGCTGCCATTTTCCTGGCAATTTCCCTACTGCGTATGCGCACAATGCCGGAAAAATGGCCATTTTTCAGGTGTTTTGTCCAGCGCTACAGCCTGACGCGGGACTTCAGAGGGGTAAGTATTAAAACATATGGGTGCAGGGTGTGCAGTGTGGGCCCCCCTGGACCCAGGGGCCCGTGTGCACCGCACACCCTGCACTCATTATAAATACGCCCTGTATGAGATTGTAAGCTTACGAGCAGGGCCCTATTACCTCTCTATCTATTATTACTCTTGTTTTATGACTGTTTTGTTCCCAATTGTAAAGCGCAATGGAATATGCTGGCACTGTATAAGTAACTGTTAATAAGAATAATTTGTGATTTACAAATGGGCACCACATTCTTTTGTATTGAAAAATAAAAGAGCTAAACATAATTTGATTGAAGCCATAGATGAACCTAATTGAGCAGCATTATGGAGAGAAGCTAAATCACAGGAGTGTGATTGGTGCTGCCGCCCAGGAAGCAGGGCCATGGAGGTAGCACTATGACTGCACTGACGGACCTCTTTGGCAGCTTGTGGGGTGCTCGGAGAGGCACTGCTCTACCTAGAAAGGTGCAGGAATCCTCCAGGGATATTCTGTGACATCATAACGCCACACGCATCGGAGGCGGGAGTGCTGGCCCAAGGCTCCCTTGCACCCAGGGCTCTGCTAAATCATTTTATTTAATAGAAAGGGTGGTTCTTTAGTGGTAGAAATCTTGTCTTTGATCTTTATACTCATGCACTGTATATTTTTATATTTTCCAAACACCCCACAAATCTAGCAGCACACAATGTTCGGAGAGGTGTCATATAGTCCCCTGAGATTGTTGGGCAGCCACTGCTAAGTGCAGAAATGTCTGTATTACACTAAGCTAGGCACTGTACTTACCTGACAGCAGGAGACAGTATAAGCTAGGCACTGTACTTACCTGACAGCAGGAGACAGTATAAGCTAGGCACTGTACTTACCTGACAGCAGGAGACAGTATAAGCGAGTCACTGTACTTACCTGACAGCAGGAGACAGTATAAGCTAGGCACTGTACTTACCTTATAGCAGGAGACAGTATAAGCTAGGCACTGTACTTACCTGACAGCAGGAGACAGTATAAGCTAGGCACTGTACTTACCTGACAGCAGGAGACAGTATAAGCTAGGCACTGTACTTACCTGACAGCAGGAGACAGTATAAGCTAGGCACTGTACTTACCTGATAGCAGGAGACAGTATAAGCTAGGCACTGTACTTACCTGATAGCAGGAGACAGTATAAGCTAGGCACTGTACTTACCTGATAGCAGGAGACAGTATAAGCTAGGCACTGTACTTACCTTATAGCAGGAGACAGTATAAGCGAGTCACTGTACTGTCACCCTCATGTCTTACAAAAAGTACAGCAGCAGCTTCAACTGAAAGAATAATAGCCACCTTTGGTTATAAGGTGACTTTCCAAGCAGTCATGCAAAGTTATTCAGCTGATTTTTTCTGTACAATACTATGTAAAATAAAGCCAAGAGGCATTACACTGTGCAGTCATTCTGGGTGCACTCCAGTCTTTTCATACAAGTTATATTCACATATGGACAGTGTCAATAACTTTAATTCACTGGCTGACATGTAGGAATGTAAAAGAATGATGCACCTGTCCCATTTGGGCAGACAGATGGACCCGTGTCTGTAAAGCTAAAGCAGTCATCATGGAAAAAATACTTCTACTGTATTCTGTATAGAAGGAACTATCTTCCTTACTGTTTACATTTTTCAATGTGACTAAGTGTAGCATAAATATTTCAGCTCCTACTCGTGTTAACGAATGGAAATATGCATCAAAATAAAGTTGTTTATATAAAATGGTCCATGGGGATAATTTACAATGGAGAAATGCAGTGCAATAACACATCTTATACTGTAAGTGTGTACATACAGTAGTTGTACACGTGAAAAGATTTAGGGCTCTATTTAAAAAGGAAAATGAAAAGCGGCATAAAGACATTGATGCTTTTCACTTTTTCGTCATGTTTTTATTTTGTTAGGTGCCGGGACAGACCTAGCAGAAAGGTATATCCCGGCTAGGAGATAGCAGAGCCCAATGCCGTCTATCACCTTTGTGAAAGAAGTCATGTGCCCTATGCGCACGCGCCTCTCGGCAAGTGCAATGCAGTATAGGAGATAAATCAGGAAGAGAATGTTCTCTTCCTGCTTATTCCCCCTGAAGGAACACATACTGTCTGTACCACCATCTTCTCTCATTTTATTAACTACAGTTTGTGTGCAGCCCCATTGATACTAATGGTGCCTGCAGCACTGTTATTACAGAAAAGAAAAGAAGGGGAAATCAGTGATTTCTCCACTTTTTTCCTTTTTCTAAATCAGTGCTTCCCAACCTCGGTCCTCAAGGCACACTAACAGTCCAGGTTTTAGTGATATCCATGATTGAGCACAGATGGTTAAATCAAAATAAGTGCAGTACTAATTAAGACACCTGTGCTCAAGCATGGATATTACTAAAACCTGGACCGTTAGTGTGCCTTGAGGACCGAGGTTGGGAACCCCTGTTCTAAATAGTGAGAAATTTATATGAAGACTTTCTCCAGCAAAAGTGCTGGAGAAAAACCTTTATTTTGTTTACTAAATAGACCCCTTAAATATTTATTTGTCTGATGTGGGCTGCCTGTGATTTGTGCAACTGATTTACAGTTCGATATGCATTCATTTTTATTGCATAATATATGAATGCAATAACTGCGTACACATACATCATTATATAGGTATTTTTGTATATCATTGACTTGCAGCAATTACACCTGGGGACAGGCAATGGAGGGCAAGCATTATCAGAATAAAGGAAAGCCATGTTCATGCGGTTGCTACAATAGACATGGACTTATCATCAAGTACAGCTTTTAAGATTTTAAGAGGCATATTTTTGTGAGTACTACTATAAAACAAATTAGTGATGAGGACCGTCCACAGTGCTAATTATCCAGTTCTGATTTGTGATTCACCCCACCAGCTGATAGTGTTTCACTGATTAGCATTGCGCTTACTTGCTAAAGGCCCCCATACATCAGAGATTGATTGCAGCAATCGTGCAATTTGCAATCGATTGTGTATAAAAATCTTTCCCTTTTTCAATCGATTGCAGATTGCAGAATTGCCACAATCGATTGAAAAAGGGAAATATTTTTATACACAATCGATAGCAAATTGCACGATTGCTGCAATCAATCTCTGATGTAGGGGGTCTTTACTCTCATCGAACAATTGGGAGACTCCCGATTTCCACGTCGTTTCATGGATTCCCCTGGCGAGCACGCCACCCTATCAAAATATGCTCACTTTCTAGTGAAATGGGAGAGAAGGGAAGGTGTGATGACAGATTCTCAGCGCAATCCATCCTTGCAGCAAGGGGTAGCATGATGATGCAGTTTGAGTTAAACCACCCAGCTACACTGGCCTGCTCCATCTCCCTTCCGAGAGCTCATGGGGGGGAGCAAAAAAAGTAAGCAATTATGGCGTAGTGGCTATATTATATCCGTTCTTAAGATTTACATTTGCAGGAGTGAAAAATCTTATTTTTAAAGAGGTAAACAACAGATGTGGAGGTGTTTTTTTTTTTTACAGTTTAAGTTGAATATACAGCTTTAGCATTAACATCTGTTTTTACTGTTTGAGCTTGACTCTTCAACACAGATACAAAGATGCTGTGTTAGATGAGGGGGTGCCATATGTAATCTCTATGTAGCCCCCCCCCCCTTCACACCAGCACATGCACAGGGAAGATTCTGGCCCTGTAGCAGAGTCTATGGTACATATCTTCTGTAAAATGGTACTAGTGCCATTTTCCAGGGATTTCTCCATTACGCATGCACATATGCACCTCCGGGAAAATTACACCATTTTCCTGGTGATTTCTTCAGCGGCACATTAAGTATTCGGAATGGACAGAGAGTGTAATGTGTAGCCCTCCCCTTACTCAGGGGCTTGTGTGCACCCATTATAGATACCCCAGTGCATAGCTACCTAAGCATGCTTATTTTACATGTCTTTATTCTCGGGTATACGCTTGGATTACAAATGAACCCCCCCGCATTGTAGTATCATGTCTATGCAATGACAAGCTATTCTCCTACATTACCTCCCCTCATTTAATCACAATTTTATTACATGTATTGTGCCTCATGTTGTTATCAGGCAGAAAGAACAAAGTGTCTGTTTCTAATGAATGTTTATTGTTTCTCTATTTAAACCTTTTTATTTTATTGTTTTCCAGTACACAGTTTTTGTAAGAATAGGGGGTAACTTTAAACCTCTAAAAGCCCTAACCACAGAGTAAACAGCTGTTCTGGCAGGAATTAGGGCTCAGTATACATAGCCCAATGGCTTCTCAAGATAGTGCTAACTAATAATGTAATAAATGCTTCATTACTAGTTGCTTATGTTAAAGCTACTCAGTTTAACAATCCTGCGGTTTTATACTTTAAAATCATGAAGGACAAGTCTTCAGGCTTTGCCCAGTTAACTTACATTCTATCTGGATTCTGGGCACCTACTGTATAGGACAATGCCCTTGTGTTTGCCTGTGCCTCCTAGACAAGGAGATTCCCTATGTTAGATAATCACAAACATGAGCCACGCGAGGCGGCAGCTAGTGCCACGCGAGGCGGCAGCTAGTATTACATTTATAAGACACAGAAATAAAATATGCTTCTTCTATTACACAGTCAGCCTGGTTTTCTTTTCATATTTCAGCAAAGAAGGCACAGGATAAGGTGGAGCACTTAGAAGGTATCATACAACAGTGCTGCTGTCAGTGCTGTCAGCTTTCTACGCTATCACAGCCTTCTTTTGTGAATGTGTCTTGCTAACATGTATACAGTACAGTAGTGTGGTGGCTTGTTGTCACTGGTTCAGGTTGTCTGCTTAAAATGACTACAATAGTTTATCCCATACTACACTTTTTTTATACCAATTCAATATAATAATAATAATAATAATAATAATAATAATAATAATAATAATAATAATAATAATAATAATACTAGCAGTAATAAAGAGGCTTCCCTATGCTTTACAAGGGAAACCTATTGCCACTAGCAGCATGCAAAGCCTATACCCAGTGACAACTAGTGATAAGTACAGTATAAGAGCTTGATAAACAGGGGAAAAGCACATGACCGGTAAAGCTTGTCTCCCTACCATGAATATACTCATATTGCTTAAACAGAAAACATTAAAAAAAGAAACCGTGCATCTACTGCCATTTGTCTAGTTTCCATTATAGACATGTTACGTCTGCAGCATATTCCCTGAGCTATAAACTGTAATGTGTGATCCATACCATTATTATTACCATTGTTGACTACATGGCTTTCTTAATACGGTCTTTATTATCACACAATACTGAATGACATTTGGAAATTATATATGGATTGATACATGAATACAAATTCAACACAAGCTTGTAACACTGAAAACTATTGAAAGCTGAAATACAATTGATAAACTTGTGAAACAGAGGGCCTGACTCAGACCCGGACGCTATTTGCGGACGGTCGTTCCAAAAAAGGGGCCGGCTATTTAAATTGAGCGCTCACTCTTTGCGTTTGTTGACACCTCTATGTCTGAGCGAGCGAACGAAAAATGCGCTCGCTATTTTGTAAAGACGCCCCTTTGCCGTTTGCATCACATGTCATCTCCGGTATTTATTAGATTAATTGGGTACATCGAAAGGCGTCTGAACTGCTCGCAGTGCTTGTGGTAGGTTTTTCCTACTGCTATCACTGCAAGCAGTTCAGGCTAAAAGACAACCAAGTGACGTGGTCGATGACACTCCTTTACTAATTATGCACTCCCATTACACGCCCTTTTTACCGTTTGGCACGCCTGCGTTCGGATCTCCACTCCACCGTTTTCAAGCACCTTCCCCTGTTATCACTCACAAACGGTACATTCTGTCACTCAAATTAGCAGCCCACTCGCTGTTTTGCGAGCGCACGATTTCAGACCGCAATGACTGGTTTGCGCATACGCATTATGACCCATATGCATGCGCAGTTGTGCGAACATCGCTCAGAGCGAACGAGCGGCCGCTTACGAGCAGCTCTGAATCAGACCCAGTATCCCCAAGTGTGCAAAGGATCAGGAGGTCACTCTGCCGCCACTGCTTTGTGAATAGCTGAATATGCGCATGCATGCAGCATCAAAGCTCATCAGAAAGAGACGGGGGGCAACCCAGCATAATGGGTGCGCGCATCTTTGTTTCAAATCACCACAAAATGTTAGGATGTATGGATATGCATTTATGGATAGTACTTACACAGACAGTTCGTGTCCTGCAATCAAGCCATACATCTTTCATACACTCTAAGCCAGGTCCCATATACACACACAGCACCTCTTTTTATTTGATAAACCTGCTTAAGGCATTGAGGGCACCTACGTAGAAATTAAAAAATGACACAGTCACTCCCTCAGCATGATACAGATACACCCCCCACCCCCAGTAGCAATTCTAAACTCCCACATGTTGGAATGTATGCTGATCATGTAATCAATGCACAATATCCAGCTCAGCCTAAGCACTTCTACATTTGCCTCTCGCTCTACAGCAATTTCTCTATCAAAGCTCTGTGAGAATCTGACTTGGGAGATAATTCAGAGTTTTGCGCAATTACACTAGCATAGCATGCACAGAACTAAATGCAGATATTTGCCCATGTGCCAAGTTACACACATCTATGCAACCGCACCATCCCATCCATATACTATCATTAGCACACTTGCAACAGCCCTATCCATGGTGCAAGAGATCCACCTGGAATCATTTTGCTGGTGCCATTGGTGAATGAGCTACAATATTTTTGGCTGTGTTTTTCTTAGCGCCTCATGGAGGCACAGGGGAATCGGTATGTAATACCGACAGTCGGGATGCCTTCTGTCAAAATACAGACAGCAGCATCCCAATGGTTGGTATCCCGACATGGGACGGGTAATTATACTTACCCTCCTCCCTACTCCCCCAACCCTCCATTTTTGTAGTCTAACCCTAACCCTCCCCAACCTGCACCCTAACCCTCCCCGTTAGTGCTTAAACCTAAATCTCCCCCCTTCATGCCTAAACCTAACTCTCCCTCTTAGTGCCTAACCCCCCCCCAGTGGTGCCTAACCCTCCCCAGTAGGGGTGCCTAACCCTAACCTCCCCCCCAAAACTAACCCCACTATGCTGCCTAAACCCAACAGTCCCCCCCCCACCTCGGCTAAAACAGCTAAGACTACTCAGACTTACCTCTTTAAGGGTGGCGTCCTTCTGGATTCTGGCGTCGGGATTAAGATAGGCATTGGTATTTCGACACCTATCTTAAGTCCCATGTCGGGCATCCCCCGTCGGGATTTAGAGCCACCGGTCTGCTAACTACATCCCAGCACAGGTCATTGTGCTTAGAGCTAAACCCTGCATACACATTCATTACATCGATTTTCATGTATCTAGCACAAGATTTTGTAGCAAAGCCGAGAACACTTTCCCGAGAAAAGCCACTTACAAAGCTGTAAAACTGTTATTTTTTTTTATGAAAATGCCATGTTATGATGACATCATGCACTCAAGAGCGAAGGGTTGGCAAAGCACCCAGAGCAAGTGCAGCTCGTCTCATCAGGATAGCTACTGATGTTGGTCTGTGTGCCCTCCCCCTAAGTGGAAACTAGTAGGGAATGAAGGTGGGCTCAGGGTGATACACTGTGTGCCCTGGGCTGAGATGGGTTCCTGCTCCTCATGGTCTGGAGGTGAACATACTGCTGCAGACTGAGCTGTTTAACCTCTGCCCCACTGAAAACATAAGAAGAGCCAGGTTGCCTGCTGTAACTCTTGGTGAATAAATCAATTTGCTCTTTTATAATTACATTGTTTCTCCCCTCTCTGGTTTTATAACACCCCTTAAAGTTGTTCTTGACACTCACTATTCCATGTATTTATGTATGTTGAATACTGTCAACTGCATTGTTTTCATTATTAACAAGCTAAATTGCTGATTTATGTTTTTCGATTAGTGACCTACTGGGCTTAGATTGTGGGGTTGGTATTTAAAGGCCTGATTCAGAGCCGGACGCTCTGACCAGAGCGCTCGCTCTGAATCAGTGCCCTCCTCCATGAAAATGGAGCGGCCTCCTGGACGCTCGTATAGCTGTGGGTGACCATCCACAGCTATAGCTAGCGTCCATGATGATGGTCGTGATGGTCAAGACCATCGCGACCATCGGGCTTGCAATGGAGACCCTGCGGTAGGGTTTCGCTGCCGCAAGCCCTGGAGTGATTTTGGCTCTATCAGAGCCAAAATCACTCCCACTGACATCACTAGTGATGTCAGTGGGGCCGGCTTCAGATGGTAGGCGTTCCCATGGGAATGCCTCCATCTGGCCGCCACGCCCACCAAAGGGGGCGTGCTGTCAATCAACATTGACAGCACGCCCCCTTTGGTGCGAACCCCGGAGCGACAGCTTGGCTGTCGCAGTCCGGGTCTCGCGCATGCGCACGATGAAGCTCCCTCCATCGTGCGCATGTGCAGTGGAGCAACATCGACCCGTTTGCGAGCGTCCTTTGCTCGCGAACAGGTCTGAATGACCCCCTAAGCACATAGTGGATGATTTTCAGAGAGCTGCAGTTTTGTACTTTTTCAAATATTCAAATGTGAGTGGCCTTCTAAGTGTGCCATTTATGATCTATTAAAATGTCGAATTAACCTTACATACTAGGGGGGTGCCATAGCGTAGGAACGCTCCGACTGCCATGGCTCCACGTTACACTTCTGCATGCACCCAATTTTAGACAAAGCAGTCCTCAATCAATGCTGTAATTGATTCTCACAATTGTTTTTGATTCCTGATGAGCAGACCTTAAAAAAGCATGCGGCAACTTTGAAGATGTCTGTGACTATGTACCCTTATGGAATATGGAGGGATTGTTTCTGTAAATATTGCTGAATAATAGATGTTGAGTACAAATAAAAAAACGGGTATTTGCCAAGTCCTCCCTGCAGGTGAATGCCATTGCCAGGGATCATCAGCATTAGCCTTCGATGGGGCTATCATGCGAGGGCTTATTTATATGGAGAGTGGCAGCGCAAGTACCATCGCTATCCTACTATTGCTACAGTTTTACCATCTCAGGGTGGTGATGGCAGTAGTAGGACAATGATCGTACATGTGCTGATAGGAGTTGAGTACCGAGATAAAATTCTTTATTACTCAAATAAAGCATTTTTTCCTTATGTTTATTACATTAAAATAAACTTTTCTATTATTTACTTGGATCCTTATTTATTTTAGTAAAAATGGAAAGAAGTCTAGGTTTCCAGTACCACCATGTATGTGTGAACCAGCAAAGATGGGTCAAATATGCACACAGGAAATTAAACTTAATAACTGGATGTGCCATCCTTAGCAGCTATAACTGCAACCAAAGACTTCCGATAATTTGAGATGTATTACGCATCACTGCAGAGGAATTTTAGCCCACTTTTCCAGTGTGAACTGCCTGTTTAAGGTCCTGCTACATAATCTAAATTGGATTCAAGTTAGGACTTTGACTAGGCCATGATAACACCTTATTTTAATTTCTTTTGAGCCATTCAGGGGTGTACTTGCTCTAGTGCTTTGGATTCTTGTCTTTATGCATAACCCAATTGTGGATGAGCTTCGGATCATGGACTGATGATGGGACATTCTTCCTCAAAGTTTTCTGGTAGAGAGCAGAATTCATGATTACACCAATTACAGCAAATTGTCTAGGTTCTGAAGTGGCAAAGCATTCCCACACTATCATACTGCCACCATCATGTTTGACTGTTGGTACAGTGTTTTGACTATGGATGTTGTTCATTTTACACCAGATGTAACAGGACCTGTACGTTTTCCAAAAAGTTACATTTCTGACTCATCAATCCACAGAACATTAGCCCAACAGGCTTGCGGTTTGTCAAAGTGGTTTATTTTTTGCCAAATGTGAGACAAGCCTTTGTGTTCCTCTTGGCAAGCAGTAATCATCACCTTGCAAGTCTCCCATGGATTCCATTTTTAGCCAATCTCTTTCTTATGATGGAATCATAGACGCAGACATTAACTCAAGCGAGTGAAGCCTGCAGTTCCTTAAATGCTTGTCTGGGTTCCTTTGTGACTTCCTGAATGAGTCGTTGATGCGCTCTTGGAGGAATTATTGTAGGCTGGCAACTCCTGGGAATATTCAATACTGTTCCAAGCTTTCTCCATTTGGAGGTAATAACTCTTACTGTTGTTCACTAGAATCCCAGAGCAGTAGAAATAGCTATTCTTCCTGATTTCTACTACGTTTACCATCCAGCTGGCCTTAGGTGTGATATACATTGGATGGGCACTGCAAAATGTCTTGGCTTTGCAACAATAAGCCTAGTTGGATCGCCCAGCACACCCTGTCCACTCTGAAGAGATTAATTCACAAACTAGAAATTCTCTGCGTAGAGGTAGAAAAATGACAAGAAACACACTTTGTAAATGGCACTTCAATGACTATATTCCTACCACTGTGGACATTTGATTCCATTAGTCAGAGAGCGCCTGCACAATGCTTCTCTGATGATTTGGCAGGGGTATTTAATGTTCCCATTAAAAGTATAAGGAGAAACTCAAAGATTGCCAGTTTTGAGTGTGTCAAAATATAAGTCCTTTGGTAAGTGAAAATAACCATGGGTGCCTCTGCATAACAGGAATGCCCCAAATTGTTATCTTTTTCAATTATCTCACCTACAATACGATGTCTCATTTCTGCATTGCTTTACAAAAGTAGATACTTCAATGCACCTACCCCATATTTCGCGCAGAACGCATGCCTCATGCATGCAGTAAAGTCATGTATGCGCAGTGCATGCCTCGACACGTTTATTATTTGTTTGCATTTTACTAATCCTTTTTGAACTTGTGTTTCACATTATACATAAGTAGCGGTACCCCAGCCTACCAACACACTGCAGTTATTTCAATTTAATTTCTTCATTTATCCTATTTGTAATTCATAAATCTGTGCCAAACGTACACTAAATCATTCCTTGCTCATTTTCCTCTATGGCAATATAATAAATATTCTGTCAGATAAAGCAGTATTATTTTAATCCAGGAGAAATAAAAAGGATCTAAAATGTGACATGATGAGCACATGTAACATATTTCATTTTAATACCATTTTCTAGGTGAGATAGCAGGTTTTATCTCCATGTTACAATCATGCCCCAAACATACATTTTAGTAGACCTCATTTATTGTGTTGGAGGGCTTCCACCTCTATCACTCCCTCATGACGAATTAGGCTGCCCTTCTAAACAAATAAGCACTTCAGAGAGTTCCACTTGACAGGCTTGTTAATCCCAGGAGTCTGTCTTATCATTGTAGAATTCAAGGACTGAAGTTTTACAGTATCCCTGCACTGCCTGGCTCTTACACATGGACAAGAAAATTACAGCATATATTTTTTTAGGTCCTAATGAGGTAAGTTTTTGTAATGCCCCCAAAACAATTTTATCCCAATGAGAAATAAAAAACAATACATTTGCGCTTCCACTCAAATTTCTAGAAATATATAAGCATATTTACCTATGTTTATTATCGTATATATAAAGTATGTGTGTTGTGCATTAGTTAATTAGTTAATGAACGTTCTTATACTGTACTTGTATCTAAATCACCATTCTGAATGCATGATGTACAGTACATCACAAACTATTACTAAATGTTTTAAAGCAATTGTTGGACTGTACGATTTTATAGCATTGCCTCAAAACATCAGTGCAATAATACATAATTCAAAATAATTTTGGGGGTATTTAAATTATTTACATTTATTTATTTAAGCAGTTAATAAAGTTGTAGTGTTTTTTATTTGTATAAACTCCACAATATGATCCTGTTTTGCTACACAAAATATAATTTGATGTGGCTAAATATAATAAAATGAAAGGCAGAGCGTAGTATCTTTAATCTACAATAACCAGATAAACTATCCTGTTACCATCATTTTTATCAACTCGTTCATTGATTTTGTTTTGACAAATTGTATTTTCCCTTCTGATTATTTGGATTGTGGTGTCCAAACACAGCAATACTTTTCATGTCCTTATCGAGCGATCATAAGTGCTAGCCTGTAAAAACAGACAATCCTGCTCTTTAATGCTTTCAAATCGCTTATCCAAAGAGAAAAGGAGAGAAAATACTTGTTAAGGACTTGATAAAGGGTAGATACTGGCTTTGTAAAGCTGGATATTTGCTGATCATTTGTGTAAATACGTGTGTCACAATTCCTCTTGTCTCTATGCAGCTATTGATTAGGACATTTGTGTAATGTATAAATAATAGCATCTCTGACAGTGCTATCAGAAGTGTTGGTAAGTGCCTCATTGAGTGAATTATTACCTCTCCCACCTGTGCTGTCTTGAAAGACCTATAAACAGTCATTTAATTGTACCTTTAACTTTGCAATAATTAACAGCCTTCGTTATGGTAGCGCGGATGTTCTATGCTTTCAATTGCCAACATTCCATTTGTTATTGATTATGCTTAAAACCGCTTAGCAACTGTCAGTTTTTAGGCTTTCTGGCCTGTAATCATAAGCACTGAATTGATTGAGTTTTATTACGCGGTGAGTATATAAAATTGACTATAGCTATCATATCCAACATCAATAGGGTTGCTGTTATAACATAGTGTCCATTCAGCATCCTGTATTTCCTTTAACACGGAAGATTCACTTATCAAATAATATAAACAC
This sequence comes from Taudactylus pleione, assembly GCA_031769625.1. Taxonomy (NCBI): domain Eukaryota; kingdom Metazoa; phylum Chordata; class Amphibia; order Anura; family Myobatrachidae; genus Taudactylus; species Taudactylus pleione. Next base: position 832,757 of record JAUIMM010000702.1, on the reverse strand, counting down.
ACATTTTGTCTACATTTCTGAAACATAATTGATTAGTCTAATGGAGCGTACACACGGTCAGATTTGTCAGACTTGTCAGATTTGTCAGATGAACGATTGAACGATTAAACGATCTGAACGATTTGAACGATTTGACCAAAGTTTTGAACGATTTGAACGATTGAATGATTTTTTACTGCATTAAAATGAATGGAATCGTCCAAGTCTGACTGCAAACCCATCAGATGTCAGATATCGTTATCTGACAAACGGGAACGCGCATCGTTGATCGTCCATCGTTCAGGCATGTCAGATATGAACGATTTTCCTTCAGATATGAACGACTGAACGATTTTTAAATCGTTATCGTCCATATCTGAAGAAAAAATCTGATCGTGTGTATGCACCATAAGAAGAATATTAGTATGAGCACAAAGTGAAGCATTATGTATAAACATTCGTAGTCTGCTCAATTCATGATCTGTACACATAAAATAGCGCATCCAGCAAAGCGTTACTCATAAAACATGTATATCATTATACTTGGATCGTGTCTAGAATATCAGTTATTTTGCATAGCTGCCATAATGTTTGCTGTACAGCAGTTTGTAAAGTTTTTTTCCAAGATCAAACAAAACCTGAAATTGTAGCCCCAGAGAGAGCTGCCAAAGTAATACATTTGTAAATCACGGCATTGTGTCTACCTGTGAATCATGCCCATAGTGAGGGTTGATGTCCCGTACCCAGCCAATGAGCATGTGTCAATAATATTAGGCTTCATTGATCCTTTAAATATTGTCCAAGTACTATACTTTGTAAACTATTTTTAAAGGACCGATGAACCTAAATGAGCGTCTAATAATTTACAAAAATAAACAATCCCCTTCTAGCGGCATAGCAGGACTGACGATAACTGAACTAAAATTCTGATATTGGGGAAGATCTATAGACTACACAGTTACACAAAACATGGCAGAATAGTGAAAATAGAGGGTGTTTATTAACTAAATCTCACAACGTACATGACTTTTACTGCCTGGTTTTAAATGGTAATAACATGAGTTTTAATTGGGAAAATAGATTCACTCAAAGGGCACATGGATTACTGTGTAATCTGCCACATAAAGGGGCTTTTGATCTTAAAGGTTGCAATTTAATTCAATATACTGAAGTTTTAATGTTAACACCTTTAGAATATTTGTGTTATTTTTATTTTCAAAAAGACCTCTGCCCGGGATGTTTTTTTTCTTTACTAATAAAGTACTAATTGTTACTTGAGCTCTGTTTATATTTGGGTTACTGTATTGTAATGTAATTATCTGTGCACCCTATACTGTATGTACAGCGCTGCGGACCACTTGTGGCGTCCTATAAATAAAATTTAATAATAATAAGAAGAAGAAATGTACAAAAATCCCAACTTAGGGCCTGATTCAGACCCACTCGTGAGCGGCTGTCCGCTCTCAAGTGTGTCGATGTTGTGCACTGCGCATGCGCACGACGGCGGGAGCTCCGTCGTGCGCATGCTCCAGACGCGACGAGCAAAGGACTTTCCTTCGCTCGTTGTGTCTGATCAAAGGGGGCGTGCTGTCGATGTTGATTGACAGCACGCCCCCTTTGGTGGGCGTGCCCGGGGTGTGCCTCCCTGATGGGGGCGTTCCCAAGGGAATGCCTACCGTCAGAAGCCGGCCCACTGACATCACTAGTGATGTCAGTGGGAGTGATTTGGGCTCTGATAGAGCCAAAATCACTCCGGGCCTTGCGGTTGAAAACCTCAACCGCAGGCTCCGGCTCGCAGTGGCGATGGTCGCGATGGTCAAGACCATCGCGGCCATCAAACTGCACGCTCGTATAGGCTGTGGGTGGTGACCCACAGCTATACGAGCATCCAGGAGGACGCTCCATTATTATGGAGGGCGGCCCTCATTCAGAGCGTGCGCTCTGCTCAGAGCGTACGGCTCTGAATGAGGGCCTTAGAGTGGAGTGAAGCTGCAGCACCATTCCCCCTGGGTCGAGTTTTGTGGAGGAATGGTCAGCTTTAGACACAGACCCAATACCAATGTATAACCCGTACGCATGCAGGAAAAGTCTAGTAAAACCTTACAGCACATGTGATAAATGAGGTGTGCAATGGCGTACGCAATTTTGGACTACATCGCTATGTTTAGAGATGGTGTCTGCAATCCATGGGCATTTCCGGGTGGGGACTAGGAGGTGACCTACAGTGCTAGCAAAAAAGGCCATCTTCTGGGGGTGCTATGGGAGTGTCAAGGACGTGTCGATCGCAGCTGCGTACCCAATCACGCATCCACAGCCTCAGAGGCCATGTTTGAAGTACTTGATGAGATGAAGCCTGAGTAACCTTAGACTACTGCAAGTACCAATTGTGCATCCGATGGTGAGCTGATGGTGGAGTGTTTATAATCACTGTCACAGTTGCACAGTCCACGGAGCCTGAAAGTGAGCGTCTCAAATCTTGTACTCTCTGTTGCACGTTGGTGCACGAGGAGAAGGCTGAGATTAGCATTTGTATATTCCTGCTACCATTGTTGATACAGTGGTTGTGCTAGCAACTGCATTAGTGTCCATCTCTGAATCAAGCCCTTAGTGTGAGGCTAGGACAGAACTTTGAACACTTAAAACTAAATATTGTTGGCTAAAGGTGCAAAACTTCACATTAAAATGAACAATCAGGTCACTACTTTGAGGAATAGTATTAAAAAATGTATTAATCTCTACCCATTATAACCTATAACATTCACTTTCATTATATAATGTGTGTAAAATTGATGAAAGCTCATTTTTGTTTAGATGATATTGGTCACTGCAAATTTGCTCTTTATTAGAAAGCATCTCCTTCTGTCATGTATGTTGTGGCTAACATGAAGCGTGACTTCATGATCACAATAGTTTCCAGTTACCTATCACTTAACACAATGATTCAATGTGTGCTGAATACAGGTCCTGTTATTTCCTATTTACCTGGAGTTAATTTGTTAGAAACTACAATAATATATTATCATGCACATTAGACAGTAAACAATGATACATAATATAGTGGTATTTTCTCAGGGCTGTATGAACTCTGTGTTCCCATATTTAGTCATCTAGAGTTAGAACTGGCAGTCCTGGCCTCCAGTGAGAAATGACTTTTGTATTCTTGAACTTTGGAAACACTGACTTTCCAGTGCTGAAGTCATAACTCTCAATGTAACTGGTGACAATATTTTTTTTTTACTTTTATGAGAAGCAGTCACTCTTATATGTTTACTATTGATATATACGTATGTAGCTGTGGCCCTCCTGAGAGTTTAAGACAACAAGGCTCTTGTAGAGTTAGACGTAAATGCAGGAAAAGACGCAACATTCTCTCTCAGACACATCTCAAGATGCCTACAGCTATTTAGCTCTAGTTGTCACACCAGGTGTACATGAGGAGTTATATGTATTAAACTCACTAACGCGTATTCTTGTGTTCCATCTAATAAACCTTTCTTAAATATAACTATGTAACTTAAACTTCTAAAAATAAAAACACAGACAACAGTGGTGGCGTTTAAAATTGTTTGTCAATTTTATTGTTGAAAAGCATTACAGTTTTGACTATAATTAATAATAATGGTGGCGGTACAAAGAAAACGCACAGGAAAATCAAACATATCAAACAAACACACACAAGCCAAGCCTTGATGATCAACTCTCCTTTTACTTCATCCACCCGTCCGGGTGGTGTAGCCATTTCCCTTTCAGGACAATTGGCTGTCGCCTTACTCCACTTCAAGGAGAGCGCACCCACTAAGCCTAAATTGGTAACATTAACTAACTCAAAATCAAAGTGTTGTTCTTTACCACCACTCAAAACATACAAAACCAACCATACAAACAAAGGGAGGGAGGATGGGAGACCTGGAACAAATATCCCTTTTACACCAAAATCCCGGGTCCGACCCTGGAATTTGAACACTGGTCAATCCCGGGTCGAACTCGGCTTCAGACCCCGTTTACACTGCAACTTGACCCGGGTTATTCCCGGGTTTGCCCCGTTCACACTGAACCCGGGTAATCCCTGCTTTTCTCTATAGAAGTAATTAAAAATGGTCTGTTTTAAGGTCTGACAAAGATGGTCACAAAAGGCAACAAAAGAGAGGGGTGGGGACTGATTACAGCATTGCTACAGGTTGCAGTTCTGGCTGTGGCAGGCTGTGTATCAGCCTGCGTTTGTGGCTGCTGGTCAGGCTGTGGTGCAGGCTGCAGTTCTGGCTGTGACAGGCTGTGTATCAGCCTGCGTTTGTGGCTGCTGGTCTGGCTGTGGTGCAGGCTGCAGTTCTGGCTGTAGCAGGCTGTGTATCAGCCTGCGTTTGTGGCTGCTGGTCAGGCTGTGGTGCAGGTTGCAGTTCTGGCTGTGGCAGGCTGTGTATCAGCCTGCGTTTGTGGCTGCTGGTCAGGCTGTGGTGCAGGCTGCTGTTCTGGCTGTGGCAGGCTGTGTATCAGCCTGCGTTTGTGGCTGCTGGTCAGGCTGTGGTGCAGGTTGCTGTTCTGGCTGTGGCAGGCTGTGTATCAGCCTGCGTTTGTGGCTGCTGGTCAGGCTGTGGTGCAGGCTGCAGTTCTGGCTATGGCAGGCTGTGTGCGTGTCTGCTTTTGTGGCTGCTGGTCAGGCTGCTGTGGTGCAGAAGGTTAGCCAGGCAAGCGATGGCTTCATGTGCATCTCTCTGCAGGGCACTGACAAATTACATCATCTGCCAGTGCCCCAGAAGCTCCAATCAGCATCTTTCAGAGCTAGCCGGGTCAAATAAGCAGGGTAGCACCAGTTCACACTGCCGCATGACACGGGAACAACCCATGTTCAACCCTGCTCTCAACCCGATTAAGATTCCCGGGTAAATCAACCTGGGAAATTTTTCTGGGAGCCGTTCACACAGAGCATCGACCCGGGTCGACCCGGCAATAACCCGGGTTATTCGGTTGGTGTAAAAGGGGTAAAAGAGGCAGCTTCATATGCTTCCTCATACTAAGTACAAATCTTAAACGCCTCGTAATGGCAAGTCATTGGCTGCCTAGATAGACTAAACTAAAAAGGGGCACTACCAGCACATTATTAAGGTGGCAACACTCAAATCCCTCATGGTTTAATGTCCATCATGCTTAATTGTCAGCCTTTGGGATAATGTACAGATGTGCCCCTATGCAGCGCCTCTCGTTGTGCCAAGCGTCTTTCTCACTCAAAATGGGCGTCTTATTCACATAAATAAAACACCTAGAAGCAACAAAACTACTTTGCTAGATTACACTGATCAATTTGATGTGCGACATTTCTACATCTGTGTGCGACTGAGTCTGAATCTTAAAACAAAGTGCTATGATTTTTCCGTTGTGCTTCATGGGTGACTTTGTACGTGTTTAAAACGAATACCTGTGCAGTAAAATCACAGCCCTGCATCTCTGCTACACTGTGAGCAGCTTCTCGCTGCATCTGCGATGCAAATATGATGTAAAATAAAGAAAAAGACAGTACGCTACTCCTCTTACAGCGGCTCAGATGTTCCGGGCGTCTCACGCTATATGGCATACTGAGGCTAAGTGGATGAGGACACATCTGCACATTTTCATTCCATTAAAGCACAAATGTGACTTGACAATCAGTTAAATTAACACGTAGCAATGAAGTGTAATTCCTCTGGCTTTATTTTATAAAGATGGGAGGCAGAGAGGGTTATTGTCAGTTTATTTCTGCCGGCGTGACCACATATTGGGCTTTATACAGAGGCGGCCGTACGGTCTACGACCGCACGGCCGCCTCGATGTTTGTCCAGTGCGCATGCGCACGAGGGAGCCAGCTCCTTCGTGCGCATGCGTGAGACCCGCTACGACCGACAGCGCCGGTCGTAGCGGGTCTCTTTCCAAACGGGGCGAGCTGTCGATGTTGATTGACAGCTCGCCCCGTTTGGAAGGCGGGCCGGGGGGTGGCAGCTCAACTGGAGCGTTCCCATGGGAACGCCTGCCGTTTGGGGGAGGCCCCACTGACATCACTAGTGATGCCAGTGGAGAGCTTCTGGCTCTGACAGAGCCAGAAGCTCTCCGGGGCTTACGACAAGTGAGACCCTACCCTAGGGTCTCGTCGTAAGCCCCGATGGTCGCGATGGTCTATGACCATCGCGACCATCACCCTAGCGGTCGTTAGAGCTGTGGGTGTAAACCCACAGCCTAACGACCGAAACAGAGGCGGCCGGTCAGGATGCAAGCAGCCGCCCAGTTTCTGAGCGACCGCTTGCATCCTCCGACCGCCTCTGAATGAGGGCCATAATGTGCTTGCCATCTCTTGGGGAAAATGGTACCATATAGAGACACAGTGCAAACCGAAATTTTAGCCATAAAGTGCCTGTGGCGCAATTCACCAGCAGATGGCTTTTAAAACCCATCTGTACTAAACAGCTATCATAATTGAATGCAGTTGTTTGTGATGCACTACAAACAGCAGGATACCCTGACAGGCCTAGTCGGCAGTTGGTAAAATTTGCAGTGTGTTATGTAAAACCTTTTCAATCTGGAAAACATTTTTAACTTTACTTTTTATAATATATCAAGTATATTGTGTAACTATTACACATCTAAGTCCAACATATATACTTGTCCTGAAAAACATATTCCTGACCTTTGCTGACCCAATGACCTTTGAACCCACCCTGCATTGTTTTGTATCTAAAACAGCATCACATTTCTGTTACCAATTACCTACTGTATTCCTGTTTTTCTGATCATTCCATAAATTTACATTTTTAAGTTCCATTGTTATTGTCATAGTCTATTTAATCATCTCTATTATTCCTTGACATGTACTGGAAGAATTAAGTTTCTGTGCGCTGTGTATTATCTTACCTTTCCCGCATGCCGTGCAATTAATTCTCTTGTATGGAGCAGAGAGGGTCATACATCTGTGAAAGGACAGGACAGATTAATAGTTCAGACTTGGCATACATGTCTCTCATCAGAAACACACTCATTTTTCATATCACAGACTCTACTTTGTTTGGTTCATAATGGATAGTACAGCCTGGAACACAGGATTCAGTTCATAAATTGTCTAATGGCATCCACATACTAGATAGGCAATTAGTATTTGCAATAACATTAAATTAATTTTGATGTTTATTGTCTATTGCCATAAATCCCCATTTCATATCTTTCTATTGCCATATTGTATACTTATGGGGACTAACAAATATACTGTACTCTGTACCATCATCAACCTCATATTTCCTCCTTTGAACAGTCTCCTTTTTACTATTGCTTTAAAGTCAATGGTATCATAGAAATAAAGGATGATAATAATAATAATTATTATTATTATTATTTCTCTAAAAACATGTTGAACATTTTTGCATATCGATCCCAACAAGAGGTTATATATCTGCACAAATGGATGTATTTATATACTACGTATACCTTGTTATGACCCCTTATTTTCTGTTATCATTTTGCGCCAAATTAATACAACCGCTTTCCTCTCTATTTTTTTGTCTGAACATTTTACATATACAGAATGTTTTATGTTGCACAGTACAACATACTAGAACAACCTCAATCTGGATATATATTGACCCTTTGCATTCTATACATGTGCATATCCTACCAGAACGGCAAATAGTGTCTTCCAGTGAGTGTGTTCCTAACAATTTCTCCTTGTAACATGACTGCATTTGATATGTGCTGTGTACCTGTGGTCAGGGATGGGATCTTGCATTCACTTGCAGCCAAATCTAGTTAATACAATAGGCTGCATCCCAAACACCACACTGACCACAGGCTTACAAGTGTGTATGGACTGGAGTTATTGGACCTGTGCCCTGGGCAGCCCCACCACCGACCACCCGAGGCCCTAGCACAAGTGACGTACTGAGTGGGCCAGGAGAAAGAAGCTGAGAGCAGGCACATCCTGAGGCATTAGCATCAGTGGCACACTCTTAGTTATGACCCTGATTGGAACCAACACGTTCCATCATCATATCCATTTGAATGCTTTTACTTGTGTAAAAAAATTCTACAAAATACTAATTTTAAACAGCAGGGTATAAATGGCATATCAAGGTAATCTGAGGTAATATGCACAGAAGAAATGTGAAAAAATGCATACTTTATATCCTGTTCACATAATGACAAGTTCTTAGGTAGAGAATTATTAGTCAAATTTCTGTACAGAGCACCCAACTTTCATTCTCACAATTATCCGAAAGACCTCTAACTTTCTTACAGTATAATCAGGGGTGTACTGTTACTCTTACAGGAAATCTCAGCAGAACAATTTGAAAGGTTAATAATTTTATCATTTTCTTAATAAATTGCAAATTTATGTATTTCGTAATTACCTATTTTCATTCTCTTAAACATACCATATCATATTTAGTGTTGTAGTCAAAATGTCGATATCCTGGGAGAAGTTGTAATACAAAAATAACTGAGCAATAGAGTATAGAATATTGCTGTGCAGCATTTGATTACCATGAAGAAGATGGGGTTGAATCCTGGACTTTTCATGAACGGGGAAAGCTGCAGTAATGACTTCACTACATCATCATTCTCATGGTTATCCCTTTTTTTTGCGCTATTTTAACTACTTAAGCGATGATTAAAGTGTGCTGAACAATGCCTCAATTTTTTAAGTAAGTTAGTATTTAAATATTATATTGAAAAAAAAATGCCTAGGATGTGTTTTTCTCTTTCCCTGGTCCTTAGGGCCCTATTGTAACATTGCTCCCACCTAAGTGTCAATAGATCCCCTTGTGGCAATTGATTCCCAGGGGCATTACCCCCCCACCTAACAGTGGTGGTTGATCACCAATGGCCCGAGCCTCACCCATCCCCCAATGTTCATAGGTCCCCATTATGGCACTACTCCCAGTGCTATGTGTCACCATGCATGTGTATAGTAGCCCCCCATCCCCCCAGGGCCAATACTCCTTTATGTGCCATTTCCCCCCCACCACTAATCCCCCAATGCTAATAGCCCCCCACATACACACACACACACACACACACACACACCCTCAGTGTCGGAACTCACCTCCTTGTGAAAATTACCTCTCCCCACCCCCACATGCAGAGCACAGTGGAGAGTGTCAGGGAGGACTGATGATCAATGTAACAGTGCTCAGAGGGGAACTGGAGTTTCCCTCCTTGCACTTTTGTACTGGCACATGCACTCCAGAATGCTGTTCACATGGCATTCTGAGGTGCAAAATCAGAAGTGATGTAGGCAGTCACAAACCACTAGGTCACTGCCTGGGGGACAAAGGAGAAGGAGGAAATCCTTTCCTCATATGTACAAATTTGATTTTCCTCTTTAACAGCCAGGGATTACAGCAGGATGGTCGCATAAGACGCTAAATTTAGAAACAAGATACGCAAGTATGATCGTACGAACTCTGCACTGACCAATCTGGGAGTATGCAGTCATTATAATGAGGAACCCTACACTGGGGTTTCCTTAGTGAGAATTAACAAATTTGCAGGGGTTACACCATTTTTGTATTTTTGCCCCTTGGCGGTTTGTCCAATGAATCTGAAGTGCTAGGGTGCCCCCAACCCACCTTTCCTAAATATATACCTGCATTGCTGTGTAGAGAGTCAGTGAGTATAGCTCCCAATATTGCATTCGAATTGGGCCTGTTTCATCTAAATCTGGACAGTTGATAGGGATGCATTGTATAGAATAGAAACAACTTGTGTCTCTCCTACTATTGTTCAGTCTGTGTATTTCCAAGTGATGTAAATAGAAAGAGGAAAGATCGTGGCTCCTATTATATACTCCTAAAATTTTATACTATTATTATACTATTAAACCGACAGACCGGGATTATAAATGTCCAAGGTAAAAAACACATTTATAAAGGGTGAGTGCGATCTTGAAGGATTTATTTGGTCTGATTCCTCATACGCGACAGTAGATACTGTGGTGTTTTTATGTAACCCTTTCTGAGTATCCCGAGGAACACCTATCAGAAGGTTAGAAAGCCAACAGTACTTTCTGCAATCATCAGCATTGCAATATTACCCAAGGATCAATTACATTCAAGAATCGGTGAGCACTCATATATCATATTGAGTGAATGTTTTTGGACTCATACAGTGTACACTATATTTGTTTTCTACTCTTTTTTTTTTGTAAAATAACCCACATCCCCCATTTGAACCCGCTAACTTCTAGGTTGGGTTCCAAAAGTTCGAGTTGTGTACCCCTAACCTCTGCTTGACCTTTTTCATTGGTGCAAGTTATCTTCACTTCCCATTTAAACCTCCAAATCAGGCCCACAGAGTACTATACACTCAGGATTAGTATTTTTGTCGCAAAGGAATTGGTATAAAGTCGCAGGTCAAGCACAGTGATATGTGGCGTGAAGCATGACGCACCTCACTCGTATTGGACCTCAGTCTTTTACCTCTTTACAGAGGTTAGTGTGTAAGTCGCACACAGCAGTTGCATGCAACGCCAGCGCTAGTGTCCAGAGTACCCGTGCATTGTAAATTTGTTGCATTAACGATGCGATTAAGACACATACTTTGTGAAAAAGTCTATGGCAGGATGCATGTCGCGGCTTAGATGCAAAGTCCATGGTGCAACAGACAGGCTATTTGGTGCAATTTGAGGATAGGTGTATGTGGACATATCTAGTACTGCAACAGTAGTTGTAACAAGAATTTATACTGTTCACATTCCAGTGAGCATATGGCATCAAAATACAGACTATTGTTAAAATGCCATATAGCAGAGCAGTACCAGGGCCTACTGAATCTTTGGCTATCCCCTCGACATCTCCCCACTCCCAGCGAGGGGAGTAGCCAGAACACTGTGACACTGTAGTAATATTTTAAAAGAGCCCAATCCACAATGCTACTAAAGCCAGTGGCGTCACAAGGGGGTGCGGGTCGCACCCGGGTGTCACCCGCTGAGGGGTGACACCAAGGTGCAGCCTCCCCCTCAGTGACAGAAGCCGAGTGCTGCACTGTAGTATCAAGTGCTGCACTTGGCTCCTGACACTATGAGGGAGCCGGCACTGCACACAGGGCAGTCCGACTCTAATCCCCCCGTAAGAAGCAGAGGACCACGGGTTCGGGCTGGAACGCCACGCCTCCTTCCACTAGACCACACCTACTTCCAGAGTGATCACGCCCCCTTTTGTCAGTGCATCCCTCCCCGCAGCGGATGACTCCGCGGGGAGGGACGCCACTGACTAAAGGGACACCTCTTTCAGCAGCTGTTAATTTTATGCTCAATAGTAGTGCCCTAGTTCGCTTTATATTAATGTTTTGCCACATTACAGTACTGTCAGCTCATATTATGCCACATTACAGTTCCCCCAATACATTATAACATCTACTACACATGCATCTCTTACCTTTAAATAGCATATACTACACACACTCTTCTTACCATTAGAATTAGAACTATATAATTATAGCATCTACTCTTCGGGATCGGTTTGAAATACTGACAGTTGGGATCCTGGCGGTCAGAATCCCGAAGCTGGGATCCCGACAGGGTTAACATACCAACACTTGTTGGGTGGTATGCTAACCCTCCCCCTTTCGATACCCTAACCCTCACTCTTTGGTGCCTAACCCTAACCTCCCCCTCTAGTGCCTAAACCTAACCTCCCCCACCCCCACCCTGAACCTAACCCTCCCCCCTTAGTGCCTAACCCTAACCCTCTCCCTAGTGCCTAACCCTAATCCCCTAAATCTAACTCTTCCCCCCACCCCGCTACTTACCTTCGGCATCCCGGTGGTTGGGATGCTAGTACCAGGATTATGACTGGCGTCTGTATTCTTGCATCGGTAATGTAAGCGTTGACAGCACGTCCGCCGGGATACCAAACGCATACCTACTACACACACTCCTCTTACCACTGACCAATTTAACATCTACTACACACACTGTCCTTCAGTGACGTGCAGTGAGCTAAATGGCTGGGGAGGCACTGGCTAATATCAGAGCCAGATTTACACATACACATATGAACCGGAGGGCTCATGTGGGCATCATACAAAGGTGCAGCAGTATTTAGTGCTGGAAATTTGGTGAGTTTTAATGAGGGATGTGCGGAAAAAGTAGACTCTGCCATTCACTTTTTACTCCAGAGTTTTGACTATAAAAATTATTAGAATAATACAAAGAAGTTATTTATAATATTTTCTTTACACTTTTCTTATAATTTTTATAGTAAAAACTGTTGACTATACCTGTATGACAGGAAAGGCTCTGCCTCACCTGACCACACATCACTGCTGTCCTTATCATTATAACATACACAACAGCTCGCCCCTCCATTACCATTATAACATACACAACAGCCCGCCCCTCCATTACCATTATAACATCCACCACACACAACTCACTGAAAATGAAATGTCTCTCCATTAGTCAGCCTTATATTACATATATATCTGGTAAGAGATTATGGGGGAGATGTATCAATCCTTCTAAAAAGTGGAGAAGTTGCCCTTGGTAAACAATCAGCATCGAGGTAGTATTTATCAAGTACATTCTAAAAATGATAAGTAGAAACGGATTGGTTGCTATGAGTAATTTCTCCCTTTCTCTACTCTTAAGAAGGCTTGAAACATCTCCCACTATATCTCATTGACCTCTTAGTTTATCTCAACTTTATTTGCTAATGGCAATGCTTTAAGTGCTCCATCCCTATTGGCAGCTTTTGAATCTTACATGGCAGCCCCAAGTCTGCAGGGCTTTCAGGGCTGAGAGAACTGCAATTTATAGTGAGTGTAAAGGAGGAGGGGGCGGTGACCAATCAGCTCCCACCTGAGGGGGATACTTCCTAATTCAGTACATGGTCTCTTCTGGGACAGTCCCAATCTCGGAGCTCAATCATTATCACAATTGCTTCACAAAGACTATAATCAAGGAGAAACCTTCTGTCAGTGGCGGGCTCACTGATTAGCTCATCTGTGTCATTATGGGTGAAACTGGATTTTGGGAGAGCAAACATATCAATGAGGAGCTTTACTAAGAGGGAGAGGAAGAGACCACCCATTACTGTGTATGAGAGAGCTAATGAGTCCCCATTTCAGACTGGGCAACAGGTCAGGACCCAGTTGCTTTGCAGGCAATTCCAAGAACTTGGTATACAACTATATAACTTGGGTTTATGGCCCCCTAAACCTCTGGGTTCCATAGTAATGGCACCCCCTGCACCCACTTTAGTTCTGCCCATGCCCCTGGCACGGTTTGGGTACAGGATGCGGGCATTCAGGTACCCGGTGGTTGGGATCCCGATGTCGGCATCCCAACTAGATTACCATCCTGATGGCTGTAGGTAAGTATCCTAACCTAACCCTAGCCCCCCTCCCCGGTGCATAAACCTAACCTTTCCCACTAGTGCCTAAACCTAACCATTCTCCTAGTGCAGTGGTTCCCAAACTGTGTGCAGCAGCACCCTGGGGTGCCTCGGGACACTTGCAGGGGTGCCTCAAGTTGGTGGTCCAGCTCCAAATTAAATTTTTTATGGCCAATGTAATATAGATATGTGGACAAACAGAAGCGCAAACCTGTCACCCACTATATAACTGAACCTAAGGATGACAGATGCGCACAATTTACTTCACTTTACTACTACACTACATTTATTTCTGAATTTCTCAATAACAAACTTTTGGCTTAGGGGTGCCGTGAAAACAATGCTGATGCACTAGGGTGCCACGATTCAAAAAAGTTTGGGAACCACTGCCCTAGTGCCTAACCCTAACCCACCCCCTGCTACTTTCCTTCAGAATTCCGGCGGTCGGGATGCTGGTGCCGGTATTCCGGTAAGTGAAGGGATTCTGGCGTTGGCATTCTGACCACCGGAGTCCCCGCTGTCGGAATATTGAACATATCCCCCCGGCACATGTTAATTCATAATGTCACAGAAGAGGAGGCAGGGAGCTGGTCAGCAGGTGCTACCAAAGCTGGCGTGCTGCTGAGACTTCTACTGTCCCGTACTGGATGTTTAAATCAACCCTGCATCTACTATGTACCCATGAAAATCTGCAGCTGTTTTCTTTTTCTTAGTATTGAAAAGCACAAAGGAATATGCTGGCGCTAAGTAAATGTTAATAAATAATAATAATAATAATAATTATTATTATTATTATTATCATAATTATTATTTTGCAGTCTTCCTGATGGTACATGTAAATCTTGATATCTGTAAGTGTTTCAAAAGACCAATTTCTTACAAAGTGTTTAGATTATAAGGTCCCATGCAAAGTAAAATATCTCACACTATGCCATAACATAGGAAGATTTAGAAAGATCTGCATGTTTCATGACGTATGTATGTACTATGCACTATTAGTATACTATAAATAGTACGTTCTGATGGTTTACTCTGCATTTTTGTTGCGTTTCAGATCTTAGAACAAATTGTCTGTTTATGGCCTATAAATAGTTGAAGAGACAAATGGGAAGTCATTGTAAGAAAATATAGATATGTAAGTTACAAGACACATACAATTACTCTGATAAGGAATAGCAGATAAAGAAATGAGTAGATAACAGGATTACCCCAATGGCCAAAGATAAAGGAGTGTGTGTGGTGAAGCTGGGATGAAGACATTAGGTTATGTTAAATATAGAGATTTGGGGAAAGAGTTATGTTGTCTGATTTGTAAAGTGAGAGTGGAATTAGGAAGGGAGACATCATACAATGTCTGGGATAAGAGAAATAGGTTTAGTGGAGAAAATAAGATAATGGATGCGGTGGTGAACACAAATAGGTAGAAATGTGCATTAAGATAAAAGAAGACTACAGTATGAAGAGATGAAAAGCGATCAATAAATGTATGGTTTGAAGTAAAGAAGTTGTACTGTAGGATGAAAGTAATGGGTATGTCTATGTATAGTGAGAGAGAAGAGTACAGTGCATGGCATGCATTTATTATATTTATGATGTAAAATATTGGGTTATGTTACAATCGAAAACTGAATTTTCAGCTATTAGTCTGTATGGGTCCTATAACTAGCTGACACTTAGGTGCCTTCTTATCAAGAATGCAATTAGCACTATCACTCAGAGCTAATCTTTGGACTGGCCATTCAGGGGTCAGATAAATAGTGAAAAGCATATATGTGAAGCAAGTTTCTGCCCATCAGCACTCTCTGAAGCAGTGATAGTTAAAAAGTAATGCAATACTTATGATAATAATGATGCTAAAACTAAAAATTATGACCTGGTCCCCCTGCTGCAAGATTCAAGATGGGCTTGTTAGTTCTCATACCTCGGTGTATTGGAGTTGGCCTATTTAACTTATCTCTATGGATGCTGTATGATCTAATCTTCTGCATTGTTAGACTGGGTAAGAAATCACATGCCCATGAGGAGAGGTCTTCCCGGTTGAGGAGATGGGGTTAACTAAATGGTCATCAGCCATGTGCTGGGGTCATAAACAACACACTGAACTGATGTGATAATTGGGGAGTTGAATAAGAAATCCAGGGGTCAATGTACTAAGCCTTGGAGAGAGATAAATTGGACAAATATAAAGTACCAACCAATCAGCTCCAAACTGTCATGTTACAGACTGTGTTTGAAAAAATGACAGTTAGGAGCTGATTTATCTCCACTTTATCTTTCTCCAAGGCTTAGTACATCTGCCCCATGTCTGATACATTAGGCTCTATCATTCCCCTAGAGACAGTGGTACATAATAAAGGTCCCAAGATTAGGGCTTCGGGCCATGTATTACCTCCTCTGGTGCCACAGTGGAGTGGCAGATTAGCTGCCCCAAGCCTAGTACTAGATGTCCTATCTGTGTACTTCTAGTAATGGGTGGCAATGGGATGCTGAATATTAAAAGTGGTAATAAGTGGCAAAGGCTAGGTTTAGTATGGATCTTACAAAACCATTGTAACCTCCTGGGATCCCTCTCTACTCTGGAAAAAACAGAAAGCTGTCATGTTGTGAGCCCAGCGCAGCCAAAAAAGGACTTTCACTGTAGATTGGGGCACCTCGAAGAGTGCTGTGGGTGTCTGTGGTGCGGAGGTGGCGTATACATCAATTGTGAGAGAGAAGGAATGTAAAGACTGTCTTTATAATTCCTATATGGGTAGATTAGGGCATTGCCAGGGTGAATGAGCAAATTAGTTCCACACAAGAAAAAGTATAAAAAAAAGAGGGCTGAGATCAGAGCATTGTGAGACCCAACAGACAATGGCAATGAAGATGAAGATGTGCCAGGGGTAGATTGCACTGAAGGAGAAGATTGGATAAGCAGAGAACTCTATTATGAACACCAATTGTGTGAAGCATCTTAAGGAGATAATGATGATCAAGTTTGTCTAAAGCGGCAGAGGAGTCGAGGAGGATGGGTATGGAAAGTGATCCTTAGACTTGCTGTAGGTAGATGGGCGATAACGTTTGCCTGGGCAGTTTCAGTTTTGCAGTTGAAACACCCAATTGCAAATAGAGAAAGTAACTTAGGCTGTTTAAAACAAATTGCTTTAGTAATTTAGAGGCAAACAGGAGTAGAGAAATGGTAGTTGTTGTTAGAGAGGACGGTTGGGTCAAGAGGTGGTTTCATTTCATTAGGATTGATGGAATGAGACTGTTTAATTACACATGTCACTATTATGTGCTAGTGACATAAAATGTATAAGGAAAAGACTGGGTTTGTGGCACCTATGGTATCTAAAGAATTGAAGGTCTTGCAAGAAAACAAAATGGCTGTGTTACCACACGTAAAGCAGGAAATGGTTCTTTAGATGTATCTCTTCAAATTGAACTTTAAATAGTAATCTTACACAAAAAATAAATCAAATTTTTCCACTTCAGTGCAAAATTAGAATCACTTATGAGTCTACTGTAGCCAATACTTAGCAAGTACTGTAGAAATTGATGTCCACGATCTGCCCTCACAGATATAGCAGCCAGATTAACAACTAGAACTGGCAATTCCAGAAGGGAATTTGTACTTGTCAGAGAATATAATTCCAGAGATCCTATACAGCGCTGCCTGAGAAGCAGAAGCCATGGGAACAGAGGGACATACCTCCAAATATTTAACATTTTAAGTGCGATACGCCTTGCAACTTTAGGAACTTGTATAAATCACAATTAGCAAGGTCATGTCCCTTGAAGATTTGCATAGCAAATTATCCATGAACTACTATTTATATTGCATGCAGCACCCGCTCACTTTCCGCAAGTCGGTACAAGCATGGTGACCGTAAGAAAGCAGAACAGTGCCCTCAAATCAGGACTGTCCCATTAAAAAAGGGTTGGGTATGAAATCCCAGTGACTGAGTAGCCGCTGGGTAAACCGCCGACGCCATAAGCCTGATCATTCTTAATCCCGATGGAGGAGGTAAGTCTCCCCTCCTAACCATAACCCTCCATTAGGAGTGCCTAACCCTAAATCTCCTGGGGTGGTGCCTATCCCTAAGCCCCCCAGGGAGTGCCTAAATCTAACCCTCCCGGGGGGATGCCTAACACTAACTTCCCCCCCAGTGGCACATTAACCTAACCCCCCTTTCCCCTAGCCTAACCCTAACCCTCCCCAGGGGGTGCCTAACCCTTATCTCTCCCCGGGGGTGCCTAAATATAACCCTCCCCCCGTCCGCGGCTAACAACTAAGTATCTCCGCTTACCTTCGTTCGGGAAGCTGTCCTGTCGGGATTCCGTAGTTGGGCTACAGATAGGTGTCTGGCTTTAGATGCCTGTTTTTAGTCCCGTGTCGGAATTTAGACAGCGGAATTCCGACAGCTTCCCATCCGTCGGTATATTGACTGTGTCCCCTAAAAAAAATGACACTTTGAATGTATAAACATAGATCCAGAATCATCCAGATTCCAAGATAGTTGTATCTTACCATTCCATTCAGAGAAGAGAAACACTGGAGAATCATCCAGGATACTGGTCATTATCTATTTATTATTTATTACCAGTTATTTATATAGCGCATACATATTCCGCAGCGCTTTACAAAGAATATTTTGGCCATTCACATAATAATGTGAATAACATGCCTGCACAACACCACACTCAGAGCTACAGTATGTCCCACCATTGTAGCCTATCTAGGTCAGAGGTTTGACCTTAAACTGTCTTACACTGTGGGAATATTACTGCCCTCATCCTTAAATGAACACTTAGGGGTAAATTTACTAAAGGTCGATTTGACTTTTTGAGTGATTTGAGGTGCGATTTTAATTCGATTTGCATGCGATTTTGCTTTTGAGTATTTACTAAAGCCTAAATCGAATGGCAATTTGCACCCCAAACCGAATTTCACAACAAACCGACTCTAGATCGAACATCGACAAAACATTGGTACTTTTACATTAAACAACACTGAGCAACCTTATTTACTATGATTCGATTTTAAATCACACACCAAATTGAATATGAAATCGAATTACAAACCACCCAAATAATAGACTCACTCTATAGTGTCGATTTGAGTTTGGAAACCTCATTGTATTGGTTGTTTTTAAATTGGTCTCAATATAAAAGTGTACACAAGCATCTGCTGCACTGTGCTAGTTCTTATAATGGCGAATCCTGGCTATGTGATGTTGGGAGCTTACCTGCAGTATGCCAATCACCACCTGACTCAGAGGACCCAGGAGCCTGAAGTAGAGGAACAACAGCAGCTTATTGAGGTACCGCAGAGCCTACGCAGGCCTAGGTTCTTCCGTGAGCGGTTAAATCTTAATGCATTGTCTGCTGGCGAGGTTATACAGATGTTTCGCCTGACACGTTTAAACATTATGATGCTGTATGACCTCGTCAAGACTCAGCTAGAGCCAGACACTACACGGTCTTGTGCCGTATCAGGCCTGCACAAGCTGCTGTGTGCTCTGCATTTTTTTGCTACTGGCTCCTTTCAGTCAGTGTCTGGGCAAGTTCTTGGTATTTCACAGCCTACATTTAGTAGGCACCTTGGGCAAGTCATGGCTGCAATGACCCCCCCCCTCCCCCCCATTCCACCTACATCTGTTTTCCTAGCCATGAAGCACAGTGGCCTGAACTTGGGTAGCCTTCTATAGTTTGGCTGCCATGCCTAATGTCCTTGGAGCTATAGATTGCACACACATTGGGCTGAGACCACCCAGGAATACTGCACACCTGTACATAAATCGCCATCATAACTATCCTATGAATGTGCAGGTGGCCTGTGATGCAAACCTTAAAATCATGAGTGTTGTAACTGGCTATCCTGGTTTCTGTTATGATGCCTACATCATCATATCATAGATACCTGTCATCCCTCAATGCCAAATGTGAGTATAGTGAAATGCCCGAGGGATGGTTGCTGGGTAAGTTGTTATGTTGTTTTGTTTAAAATTTAAACACCCTTTAAAATTGTGTTTCTTTTTTGCCCTTTATTTATTTATTTATTTATTTATTTTTAATAATTTAAGGTGATTTAGGCTATCCCTGTACTTCATGGCTACTGACTCCACTGTCGTATCTGCATATTCCTTCTGAGCATAAGTATAATGAGGCACATATAGCCACTCGATCTGTGATAGAACGCACCTTTGGACTATTAAAAACTAGGTTCAGGTGTCTTGATAAATCAGCAGGCATTTTATTATATAATCCAGTTAAAGTGTCAGATATTGTTCTCTGCTCCTGCCTATTGCATAATTTGCTTTAAATCAGCCACTACCCCCTGATTATGCAATAGACAGTGAGCAAGCAGGTGTGTTCTTTACCTTTAATGACTATGTGATTTCAGAAAGTGGAAGACAGATTAGGGCTTCCCTAATTGCAAGCTATTTCAGGTGTAAGGTTTTGTTCCTTTTTTTAAAGCTAATGAAACATAGCCTATAATCATTCATATAAGTGTTTTTGAACACTCATCTTAGTTTGTAGACACTTATCCACATTTAACATGACCACATGTTTTGTCTTAACTAATCAAGCCTTATTGCGGTTATTTTTATAAAGATTACAAACTTAATTTATATATATATATATTTTTTACTCTCAAAACCTTTAAACTTTCTAGTTTTTTTTGGGCCAAAATGTGAATGTAACTTGCAGACATGTGGTGGATACTGTTTGTTTTGCAAATTTGAAGCACACAAGACATTGTAACATTAAACATTGTATCCACTTACTTTGTTTTGTGTTTCCGCTTAGGCGAAAAGAGTAAACACGCGATACTTTTTCGCCTACAAGAAAACTTACTACACATGTTTCCGCTTAGGAGAAAAGAGTAAACACGCGATACTTTTTTGCCTACAAGAAAACTTTCTACACATGTTTCCGCTTAGGCGAAAAGAGTAAACACGCGATACTTTTTCGCCTACAAGAAAACTTACTACACATGTTTCCGCTTAGGAGAAAAGAGTAAACACGCGATACTTTTTCGCCTACAAGAAAACTTACTACACATGTTTCCGCTTAGGAGAAAAGAGTAAACACGCGATACTTTTTCGCCTACAAGAAAACTTACTACACATGTTTCCGCTTAGGCGAAAAGAGTAAACACGCGATACTTTTTCACCTACAAGACAACTTACTACACATGTTTCCGCTTAGGCGAAAACAGTAAACACGCGATACTTTTTCGCCTACAAGAAAACTTACTACACATGTTTCTGCTTAGGCGAAAAGAGTAAACACGCGATACTTTTTTGCCTACAAGAAAACTTACTACACATGTTTCTGCTTAGGCGAAAAGAGTAAACACGCGATACTTTTTTGCCTACAAGAAAACTTACTACACATGTTTCCGTTTAGGCGAAAAGAGTAAACACGCGATACTTTTTCGCCTACAAGAAAACTTACAACACATGTTTCCGTTTAGGCGAAAAGAGTAAACACGCGATACTTTTTCGCCTACAAGAAAACTTACAACACATGTTTCTGCTTAGGCGAAAAGAGTAAATACGCGATACTTTTTCGCCTACAAAAAAACTTACTACACATGTTTCCGCTTAGGAGAAAAGAGTAAACACGCGATACTTTTTCGCCTACAAGAAAACTTACTACACATGTTTCCGCTTAGGCGAAAAGAGTAAATACGTGATACTTTTTCGCCTACAAAAAAACTTACTACACATGTTTCCGCTTAGGCGAAAAGAGTAAACACGCGATACTTTTTCACCTACAAGACAACTTACTACACATGTTTCCGCTTAGGCGAAAACAGTAAACACGCGATACTTTTTCGCCTACAAGAAAACTTACTACACATGTTTCTGCTTAGGCGAAAAGAGTAAACACGCGATACTTTTTTGCCTACAAGAAAACTTACTACACATGTTTCTGCTTAGGCGAAAAGAGTAAACACGCGATACTTTTTTGCCTACAAGAAAACTTACTACACATGTTTCCGTTTAGGCGAAAAGAGTAAACACGCGATACTTTTTCGCCTACAAGAAAACTTACAACACATGTTTCCGTTTAGGCGAAAAGAGTAAACACGCGATACTTTTTCGCCTACAAGAAAACTTACAACACATGTTTCTGCTTAGGCGAAAAGAGTAAATACGCGATACTTTTTCGCCTACAAAAAAACTTACTACACATGTTTCCGCTTAGGCGAAAAGAGTAAACACGCGATACTTTTTCACCTACAAGACAACTTACTACACATGTTTCCGCTTAGGCGAAAACAGTAAACACGCGATACTTTTTCGCCTACAAGAAAACTTACTACACATGTTTCTGCTTAGGCGAAAAGAGTAAACACGCGATACTTTTTTGCCTACAAGAAAACTTACTACACATGTTTCTGCTTAGGAGAAAAGAGTAAACACGCGATACTTTTTCACCCACACGGATAGTAACAGCACATTTTTTTTTCTATTTACATTTGACTAATACACACAATACCATTTGTATACAAATCCAAAACAATATAATAAGCTTATTCTTTATTTATTTTTTTCTGGAATAAAAAAGGAGCAACAAAATTCTTGAAACTTTTTAAACAAACACAAAACAAGCAACTTACTTACACAATAATATTTTTCACAAACAGAAATTAACACTTTGCAACATTTTTGCACAAAATCAGAAATGCAAATATATTTTATTCTACATTTATTAATAAATTAAATGTCTTCATGAAAAAAATATAGTCTTTATGCACAAATACTGTGCCCAGCCACAAAACACAAATGAACACACAAACAGTCATATAACCCCCAAACTATTCACATTTAACGCTTTCTTTTAGAATTTTTCGCAGGTGGTGGAATATCCTCATTCCTGTCAGTTAACCCTCCTCTGGTTCTGAGGCCTGATCCAGTTTGTGCAATTGTTTCCTGCCTTGTGTTTGGGGTAATGTTACTGGATATGGCAGGTAATGATTCTGCAAATCTATCTAACATTCGGTCAGCTACTGTACTTATATTGTTACTTAAATCAACAATAGCATTTGTGTGTGCCTGTTGTATGGTAGTAATATTACTAATTATGATTTGTTGTATGGAGAGAAATCCACTCAAAAATGCTTGTTGTTGTGTGATGTTTGCTTCAGTTAGATTTTGAATGGATGAGGCCATAATGTGCATATTAGAATTAATATTCTCTAGTGTAACATTAATATTGGTTAATGCATTCGTTACCTTGTGCAGGAGCTTTTTATTTACAGCATTTGCCTCATTTGAGTGGACATAAATTCAACTTGGATTTGTTCAAATGCAGAAATGGCTGATAGGAAATATCTGCCCATTTGGTTTTCCAGGGGTGGTGTTGGTTGCTCGGGTTGTGAGATTTGGGAACCTGCAAGTGGTGTTGTGGGTGATATTGCCTGCAAATCAAGCGTAAACGTAGCCAAATTCGGATCTTCGCCACTTGGCTGGGCCCTGGGGAATTTTTCCAAGAGTGATGGTTCTAAATCTATAGTAATTATAAAAAACAAAATTTAAAACACACACTTGCAAAAATGCTACATTAAACTATATTTAAAAAGATTACAGTGAATAACTAAAATCTGAAACAAAATCTTATCGAAATTTTTACATTTGTGGGTTTAATGATCTATACCACAATCAAGGCCAGATCTTCAGATGTTTCCAAAGAGGTGTGGGACTCTGAGCAACATCAGCTGGATCATTTACAAGCAAAGCATCAGTAGAGGCCAGCTGAGTCCATTCTGAAGATGGTCCCTAATTTATTTTGAAAACTATTTGTTACTTTATTTTAAACGCACTTGTCTTCATTTTTGCAAAACATCAACACTTGACAAAATCAAGTATCACCCATAAACTTAATTTTGACATTGTAAACACATTTAGAAACTTTTACAGCTAAAAAAAAACATGACAAATAAACATTGATAATGCGAAAAAATGACAGACACTGTTTCATTAATTAATAATAGTAAATTAAAACATTGGTAATATTTTAACTTTCAATGTTCAGGTGCAGATTTTCTTTGTGCTGCAATAACAATACACAAATTACTGATACATAACAAACAATTATACATTTAACATTTAAAAAAAAAATGAACAGTAACAAAACCGAAATTATAAAGATTATCCTAAACAAAAAACACAACAACCGAAAGTAGGTGCAAACAAAATAAAAAGATGTATGCAGTTACAAATATAGATACTCACCAGGCACATGCCGAAGTGGTGGTGAATCTGTTTCATGCACATTCACCCCTGCAACAAGTTCCATAGGTATTATGCTTTTAACTTTTTCCTCATACTCAATTTTCCACATGGCACGCTTCCGTGCAGCATAAGTTTTTCTGGCACTCCTCCCTAATAATAAATGATAATTTGGAAGCAAAGCATCCACTAAAACACAATTTTGTGTGTAACTATAAAGAATATTTCGCCCAGATCTCGTTTTGTCAGGTTGCAAAACATGCATATCATCTGACTCCTGGCCACCAGCATCCTCTGTAAATGATTCTGCAATGGCAGCATCACTTTCAGCTCCAGAAAGACTTCTCTCCAAATGCCCACTATCCTCCACTACCCTCTCTCTTTGCCTTCTTCGTCCTGGATCCATAATGTACCTATAGTTAGGATGTTCACAACCAGTATTTCTCTCAAACACTCGTAACGCACAGCGCAAGCGGGTAAACACCCACCACAATGAAAACACACCTACCGGACCAAGTAACAGAATGAGTGACGACTACACTCGTAGTAGTCTGACAGACACAGCCGTCACCCTACGTGGCCATCGTGATTACTTGGCAGAGTCATGTTTTCTCATCTGCGCTTTCCATGGACCCTTCAATTGCTTCTGATGTGATTGCAATCAGCGTAAATTTGCACCTGTTGTTTTTTTTTCACTTCTAATTTATATAGGCTGGAGTTAACAAATTGGACTTCTCCCAACTTTGTTTGTCAAATTATATATTGTCGCTCTATATATATATATATATATATAGAGAGAGAGAGAGAGAGAGATAGATATATAATCGGAAAAATATATATAAATTTTGATATATACACATATATGTATATACATATATCTAGATGTGGAACTATCTAATATCCGCACATATATTTATATATAGATATATCCCTATATATCTATACATATATTTTTTATTTAAATATATATATATATATATAAATATGAAATAGGGAGTTAAAGAGACATGCGCCTGAAAAAGTGAAAAAGTCTTTACCTGACGAAACGCGTTGAGGCCACCTCACCCAGGCTCTCTAGACATTGGACACTCATATCTAA
The DNA here is from genome assembly GCA_031769625.1 of Taudactylus pleione. Lineage (NCBI taxonomy): Eukaryota > Metazoa > Chordata > Amphibia > Anura > Myobatrachidae > Taudactylus > Taudactylus pleione. The sequence goes on along the minus strand of JAUIMM010000702.1, from coordinate 808,107 downwards.
GAGGACTGGGTACCATTTTGAAAGATAAGCATTTTTTCTTTTATTTGTATGTTTCCCTACAAACTGTATCCCCATGTTAATGTATCCAAATAAAATTCCTGATAAACTATACTAACGGGGGATCAATTTTGTATCCATTCCATGTGCATTGCATACTCCTCCAAAGAATACTGAGGAGAGAGGAATACTGGGAGATATCTTGGATATACATACTACATGCTTGATATACAATAATATATGGTACACAGCTAATTGTAGTCCTGTCTTGCTACTTCTGTAAAAACAAACTGCACTATATCACCTTTTTTCTTCCGGGCTTGAATGAGACCCTCTTAAGGTGTTCCAGTAAATAACATCCCTTACATTCCACCCTATATGAGCCATATACCATTGGAAACCAGATAAGCTTTAAAGTCCTTTTTTTTGGTACGCACATTAATTTTGAGCACCAATTATCACTTTAATTAATCTACTACACTATCAGGCGCATGTCTCTTTAACCCCCTTTTTCAGAATCACCTTATCCGCTGGCCAAAACGGAACACTAAGAAGACTGCCACCGCCTTTTAATCAAGGATCAGTGATCCTTGACTAAATTCATTGACTATATCACATTCATACTACACTAATTAATATTCAAATTTCATTAGAGGGAATTACTGTATTTGTGCGCTGTCCCTACACACACTTCCAAATAAATATATATATATGTACACATTAAAAATTACATATCTACGCAAACATTGAATCAGATAGTTCAACAGTATTAAGACCACCACACATTTTTTTGGGAAAAAATAATTTTTTAAATTTTTAAATCAACAAAAAAATTAAAGTGCATTTTGTATGCGTCGAATGGCCTCCAAAATCTGTAGGACACATGTGGCTATTGTGGGCTGGGGTCTGCCTCCGGAGATCCGACCATCTTCTCTCCAGCTGCACAACTGTGCGGCGGAAGCTCATGCGCTGGAGCCTCCTCCTCACCTCCGCGTACAGCCGCATTTTCAGGTGATTGGGCACATGCGGGCCCACTGGCCCCAGGCGCCGGTCCATTATGTCGGTAAGGACGCGCAGCTCCCGTCTACTAAAACTGGAGGATCTCATGATGGCAATGACAAATATTACAGTGTGCAAACTTTATATCAACTAGGGTGCAGTCTGATTGGTTGGCCATTCCAAAATGGTGGATAAACACAGGAAATTTGTTGATTTAATACATCTATAACAACACAACACCTATTATACATCATGTGACTCACCTCATTCCACAGCTAGGATATGCCTGTGCGGCCAGTAGGACACTCCCAACACTATGCAGCCCCTTGTGAAAGTGTTTTGAAGTGTGTGGGGCACTTTTAAAGGGTGTGTTGGTCGCTTGTGCATCGCATAGTGCACTGCGTGGGAGTGGCGCACAGTAGCAGGCGCGTACGCAGATTGCTATAAATAGCAACGCCAGATTTTTTAAAAATTTGCAGTCATGGATTCTGAGGAGGCCAGTATAGAGGACTGCATGATTGATATACATGAATTTCTGGACGAATTTGGTTTTGGAATTGCTTCAGAAATTGAAGTAGTGGATACACTTCCAGATGAGGCTGAGAAAAGTGTGCCTGATCCCACAACAGATGACTCCACTGCCACCCTTACCCAAGTACTGGATGGGCTTAGGGTGGCAGTGTTAAGGCAATCAGCAGCCATGGAGGCTGTCCAGGCCAGCATGTTGGAGCAAAACTCCTTTCTAAGGTCCACAAGCTAAGATGTCAGGGAGATGAAAGAACATCTGATTGGCCCAATAGAAGGTGAGATGGACCAGTGCACTGCTGTGGCTGGACCAAGCACCCAGCAGGGTCGGCAGCAAAGAAGAAGAATTCCGATTGATGATCTTTAATTTATTTCACCCAGAACTTTCCAAATGTATGTCCAAAAATTTAATCTGGTTAGTGCCCGTGGAAGGCCCACAAGGAATATCTTGATTTTGTATTGTTCCATGTAATGGGTCTGCCACATTTTGAGGTTATGTATTTGTAGGAGGTGGAGGAGGCTCATTTGGTGGCGGCACAGGCACACTTTCCTCACCCACATCTGCAAGTGTGTCCACATCTTCATTTTCTGTTGGTAATCCAAAACCAAATTTGTCCAGAAATACATGTATTTTTAATGAATTAAATTGTTTGTTTTTTATGTTTAAAAAATATAGGCCCTCATTCAGACCCACTCGCGAGAGGCTGTCCGCTCGCAAGTGGGTCGATGATCCGCACTGCGCATGCGCACGACGGAGGGAGCTACGTCGTGCGCATGCACGAGACCCGACGAGCGAAGGACTTTCCTTCGCTCGGAGTGTTTCATCAAAGGGGGCGTGCTGTCGATGGTGACTGACAGCATGCCCCCTTTGGTGGGCATGCCGGGGGCGTGCCTGCCAGACGTAGGCATTCCCAAAGGAACGCCTACCGTCTGAAGCGGGCCCCACTGACATCACTAGTGATATCAGTGGGAGTGATTTTGGCTCTGATAGAGCCAAAATCACTCCTGGCCTTGCGGTTGAAAAACCCAACCGCAGGCTTTTGCTCGCAGTTTCGATGGTCGCGATGGTCAAGACCATCGCGACCATCATCCTGCACGCTCGTATATGCTGTGGGTGGTGACCCACAGCTATACGAGCGTCCAGGAGGACGCTCCATATTAATGGAGGTGGGCCTTATTCAGAGCGAGCGCTCTGGTCAGAGCGTCCGGCTCTGAATCAGGGCCATAATTTCAATTATGCATTTTTTAAAAATGAAATTGCTAAATATTCTGGTTATTGAATTTTCAAAAAACCAAAAAATGAAACTCAATAAAAAATGTCATCTTCAATGACAGAATGTTTTTTGTACCTTCTTCCAACATAAAATATTTTTAATAAAATAGTATGGTACAACAAATCCGGCCCTGGCCTGCAACAGTATTCAAAAAATGGCATGTATTTACTCTGGAATGGCATGCTGGGATGTGCAGTTCCACAACCAAAAAAGCACTTTCACTTTAAAAACAACAAAAAGAAAAAAAACATGTGTTTGTGAACTTTAAAAATATAGGGACTATTGTATGGGAATTTACATTTCTTTGGGTTTGGTATCTTATTTAATATCCAATTAACAAACAAAAATAGACAAAACAAAAAAAAAAAATGCTAATTTACGCAACCACTTTGCTATTATACAATGGAATGAGTAGCACCTGTTACACGATTAATTGACTGCATACATCGGCAGAGGAAGAAACCATCGCCTGCACACGCAGTGCTTGTGGTATACCCTGGGCTACACAAGCACTGCGAGTAGTTCCATCGTGATGGATGCGAACTGACATGTACAATGGCACGGCCTTTAAATTATGCATGCCCTTAAAACTCCATTTTGACAGTCAGCAACACCTGCGTTGGCACCACCACTCCCCCGTTCACAAGCACCTTCCCCTGTTACCATCCACAAACGGCACTATCTGTCACTCAAAGCAGCGACCTGATAGTGGCTTACGAGCAACCAAAATCAGATTGCAACGAATGGCTTGCGCACGCGCACTGCGAATTATACGCATGCGCAGATGGACGAAAATCGCTCAGAGCGAGCGATCGCGCCTTAGCGAGCGGGTCTGAATCAGGTCCTGGGTCTGATTCAGAGATGGACGCAAATCCATACAGCTGCGATCTCTCACGGATCACAATTGCAAAAATATGCTAATGAGTTACTCGCTGTCCAGTGCTTTGAGATGACCACTGAAAGCATCTCGTATTTGCCGCTCACTCCCAAAATCGGAAACATTGAATGCAGATCAGGCGGCAATCAGCCTTCTGAGTAAGCTTAGGGATCTCCTGCTGTGAGCAAGATTTATTTATTTTATACAACTTATGGATGCCCAGAAAACTGTGTTTTTAATGGTCCAACATGCCTGCATTTTTCTAGCCACCCCCCGTTACCTCCCCCAAATGCTGACTACCTGTCACTTATTTTGCAAGTGAATTCTCTGTGTGATCGTATTCCCAAATAAATCACTGCACATGTGCAGCCCGGCTTACACGCATGTGCAATGGCAAACAATCGCTCAATCTGCATAAATATCCACATTTGAATAAGGCTTGCTGTCATGATTCTTGTGCAGACTTTGGACCTGATTCAGACCCGTTTTCTAGGATGCATTCGCTCGTAGCCAGCCGATTTTCGCATTGTGCGCATGCGTATGCATTGCAGTGCGCGAGCCAGTGCGAGAGATCGGGAAGCATTCACTCGCTGCGTGTAGACTGCCCAGCAGAGTGAGTGACAGCAGAAGCCGTTTGTAGGTGGTGACAGGGGCAGGCCATTAAAAACGGGGGAGTGGAGGTGTGACGGCAGGCGTGCCTGAGTGTCTCAATGCCGTTTCAGAAGCGTGCATAATTTAGAGACAGCGTTACAGTACACGTCACCTGGCTGGGTTTTACACTGAAGTGATAGCAGTGCTTGCGGTATGATATGGTCAACCACAAGCACTGCGATCGCATCTGATGGTACCCAATTTACCGATGGTTGCATACATTTTCTGGAGATGACGAGTGCAAGTGGGCATCTTAAAACAGCAACGTATGCCGATGCTGGTTTGCATTGGTATACACAAAGCGATCACACGCCAAGAAATAGTGGGCATGCTAATGCCTTGCCGTATGATCGCATGCCATCCCAAATTTGCATACACATCAAGCGAGTTAACGCATCTAGCGAGCGGGTTTGAATGAGGTCCTTTGCTCGAAGTTGCAAGTAAATGAAAATCTATTCTTGAAGATGTAATGCGCATTTACTAACCAATGTCCATACACATATCTACCTTCTTCTCTCATTTTCATGAGTTATTTAACATGTCTTGAAATGGTTTTAAGGCTAAAATGTTTATTAAATAAGGGGGTGGGTAATGGGCAGGGCCACTGAGACATACTGTGTGCCTTGGTGCTAGGAGGAGACATGGCCAACCTTACTCTGAAGTTTTGTATTCTAAATACTATGCGGCGCTGCAAGCCATCATGTAGGGATGGGCATTACTCCATGACTGGTCTGCCTTCACCCTCCAGACAAGCCACGTAATGAGTATCTGCCCCACCCCCCTCTCTATGGCTTTGCAAATGGAATACACTGTAAGACAGGATTTTCCTGAAGCAAAATGTTACAGAGCCTCAGTTCAGTGAACTAATCACAAATTAAGCCTGTTCTTGAACTTCTTAGCTATAAGACATATACGAGGTTCAATATTTTCCAGCACAGTGATAACTAGTTACAGTACACCTACAGTACAGTACCAACATACAGTACGTATGTGCATGATTATGGACTGTTATAGTAAAAATGGCCTGCTTCATCTAGGAGAGTTCACTCACTATTTTTCATAATAATAACTTTACCCAGCAGATGCATAACAGCAGCATCCCCAATAAATCATTTGAGAATTTCCTAGATTAGTTTAAGCTATCTCATCTAGCAAGGTAGCAGGCCTTTGTTGGTTCTAATATTTTATTACTAACAGTACAAAAATTGTCAGGGCATTTTATCTATTCTTTATGACTAATAAAGAGCGCGATGAAATCGGGAAACAGGATTTTACACTGGCCATACTATATAATGTGGTAAAAGCACAGAATACCCACATATCACTGACACTCCATGACAAAAAATGGATAAAGCTTATACCTATACTGTATATGTACACTTAAGTTTACACACCCAACTTCAGCCGGGTACACCCTCCCTATACAATATATTTTACGATATATTGTTCTAACAGATATTGGAACAATATACTTATATCTTATGGATATCTCTTGTGGATCGTACAGTGTGTACCCAGTATATATTGTGGATCGTACAGTGTGTACCCACTATTGCCCATGCACGCCGGATGTTCATTGCATCGTTCCATCTGCTGTGCTGCACAGCTGATGGGATGATGCGGTGAATGACGCCATGCTGCTAAATGCAGCATAGAACGATATATAACACATGGTCATACACCAGATTGTGTAATGCGTATGGCCAATGCGATATATAACGTTCTATCACGTCATGCCGTTGCTGGGAACACACATCATATAGCGTGTACACAGCTTTAGATGCTTATATAGCTAGGGCAGGATCAGAGCACACTGACAGCTCCTGTCCTCTAAGCTGTCAGACGGCATACCGGAGCTTTAGTACAAGTAATGATGGGTATCATTGGTAAATACTGTAGTTAATGGAGGGTGAGTGGACAGTTGAGGAATATAAAAATGTTGCCTGGACACAGTGGAGCTACCCGGGAGGTTTAACTGAGAGGCCCGCTAGGCCTTGCCCCCTGAGGTGCGCCATTCTCGGGCTTGACCGTGTGTCACGCCACCATTCTCGTCGCACTCCGGGAGCTGCTCTCCACGCACGAGGGGGGGAATGACGCTACTGCAGCACTATCTTGTGACACCAGCCAAGGGGGTTACGCCAAAATATCAGAACTACTTTGCTATTTTGGTGTCACCCCATCAGGTAGTGTCACCCGTGGTGGCCCGCACCCCCTACTGACACAACTCACCGGTCTGACGAATCATGATTTCTTTTGCAATATACAGATTAGGGGTGTGCACCGGCCACATTTCGTGTTTTGTGTTTTGGTTTTGGATCTGGATCTTTCTTCGTGTTTTGGATCTGGATTGGTTTTGCCAAAACCACCCTTCCGTGTTTTGGGTTCTGGGTTTTGTGTTTTGGATCTGTATTTTTTTTTTAAAAAGCATAAAAACAGCTAAAATCACACAATGTGTTGGTTTTTCTGCTCCTATGCTATTATTAACCTCAATAACCTTAATTTACACTAATTTCTAGTCTATTCTGAACACCTCACACCTCACAATAGTGTTTTTATGTCCAAAAGGTTGCACCGAGGTAGCTGGATGACTATGCTAAGCGACACGAGTGGGCAGCACAAACACGTGACCATCTAGGAGTGATACTGCAGTGGCAGACAGGATGGCAGTTTGAAAAACTAGGCCCCAAACTGTACATAATGCAAAGAAAAAAAAAAGCTGCAAGATGGAATTGTCCTTGGGCCCTCCCACTCACCCTTATGTTGTATAAACAGGACATGCACACTTTAACAAAGCAATCATTTCAGTGCCAGGGTCTGCCACACAACTGTGGCTGAAATGATTGGTTCGTTTGGGCCCCCACAAATCAAGCTGGCAATTAATCTGTCCCTGCACAAACTGGCTCTACGGAGGCAAGATGTCATCTTCATCAACCGATTCCTCACCCTCTTCAGTGTTGTGTACATCCTCAACCTCACAGAGTATTAACTCGTCCCCGCTGAAATCCACCACCACAGGTCCCTCTGTACGTTCTGGAGGCTGGTCTCCCTGGAAGAGTTGATAATTCATTTTTATGAACATCATCTTCTCCACATTTTGTGGAAGCAACCTCCTACGCCTTTCGCTGACAAGGTTCCCGGCTGCACTAAACACTCTTTCGGAGTACACACTGGAGGGGGGGCAACTCAGGTAAAATAGAGCCAGTTTGTACAGGGGCCTCCAAATTGCCTCTTTTTCCTGCCAGTACAGGTATGGACTGTCTGACATGCCTACTTGGATGCTGTCACCGATGTAATCCTCCACCATTCTGTCAATGGTGACAGTATCATATGTAGTGACAGTAGACATGTCTGAAATTGTTGCCAGGTCCTTCAGTCCGGACCAGATGTCCAAACTTGGTCCTGCCTGCCCTGCATCACCACCAGCGGGTTGCTTAGGACACCTAAGTTTTTTCCTGGCAGCCCCAGTTGCGGGAGAAAATGAAGAAGGAGCTGTTGACGTGTCACGTTCCGCTTCAGCTGATAGTGTTTTCACCAGCAGGTCTTTGCACCTCTGCAGGCTTGTGTCGGCCAGGAAGAGAGACACCACATAGGCTTTAAACCTAGGATCGAGCATGGTGGCCAGAATGTAGTGGTCTGATTTCAACAGATTGACCACCCTGGAATCCTGGCAAAGCGAATGAAGGGCTTCATCCACAAGTCCCACATGCCGAGCAGAATCACTCCATCTTAGCTCCTCCTTCACTTTCTCCAGCTGCTTCTGCAAAAGCCTGATGAGGGGAATGACCTGACTCAAGCTGGCAGTGTCTGAACTGACTTCACGTGTGGCAAGTTTGAAGGGCTGGAGAACCTTGCACAACACGGAAATAATTCTCCACTGCGGTTGAGTCAGGTGCATACCCCCTCCTTTGCCTATGTCATAGGTGGATGTATAGGCTTGAATGGCCTTTTGCTGCTCCTCCATCCTCTGCATATAGAGGGTTGAGTTCCACCGCGTCACAACCTATTGCTTCAGGTCATGGCGGGGCAGGTTCAAGAGTGTTTGCTGGCGCTCCAGTCTTTGGCACGCAGTCGCTGAATGGCGAAAGTGGCCAGAAATGTTTCGGGCCACCCAAAGCATCTCCTGCACGCCCCTGTCGCTTTTCAGAAAATTCTGCACCACCAAGTTTATTTTGTGAGCAAAACATGGGACGTGCTGGAAGTTGCCCAGATGTAATGCCCGCACAATATTGGTGGCGTTGTCAGATATCACAAATCCCCAGGAGAGTCTAAGTGGGGTAAGCCACTGGGCGATGATTTCCCTCAGTTTCTCTAAGAGGTTGTCGGCGGCGTGCCTCTTACTGAAACTGGTGATACACAGAGTAGCCTGCCTTGGTACAAGCTGGCGTTTCTGAGATGCTGCTACTGGTGACGCTGCTGCTGTTGCTGCGTAAGGTGATACATCTACCCAGTGGGCTGTCACAGTCATATTGTCCTTAGTCTGCCCTGTTCCACTTGTCCACATGTCCGTGGTTAAGTGGACATTGGGTACAACGGCATTTTTCAGGACACTGAGGACACTTTTTCTGACGTTTCTGTACAGTCTCGGTATCGCCTGCCTAGTGAAGTGGAATCTAGACGGGATTTGGAACCGGGGACACACTACCTCCATCAATTGTCTAAATCCCACTGCACTAATGGCGGATACCGGATGCACGTCTAACACCAACATAGCAGTCAAGGCCTCAGTTATACGTTTTGCTTCAGGATGACTGCTGTCCTCGCTAAGGACTGTTAGAGGGTCAATTGTTTAGTAAAAGTAGTGGTGTTCCTACTTCGTCTCTGGGATGATTAACGACTCCCAGCAGCAGCAACAGCAGCAGCGGCAGCAGGAGGCGTAGCAATGCAGGATCCTCCGGAGGAATCCCGGATAGGAGAGTCAGTCATGCCAGTGACATGGCCTGCAGGACTACTTCTGATCCTGACTAAGGAGGAAATTGACGAGGATGGAGTTGACGGTGAGGTTTGCAGGCGCTTGGATACATCAGGACAATGGGATTTAGGTGTCCCTGGACTGCTTACGGTCTTAGCCAAAGTTTCGGAACTTGACAGTAACTTTTTATGAACGCGCAGCAGGTGCCGTATAAGGGAGGATGTTCCTAGGTGGTTAATGTCCCTACCCCTACTTATTTCACCTTTACATATGGTACATATGGCAAGACAGTTGTTGTCCGGATTTGGATAGAAATATTGCCAGACCAAAGAGGTGGAATGTTTGGTCTTCTGCCCAGGCATGACCGTGATGGGCTTTTTCATCCCACGGACAACAACTGTCTCCCCCGGAGCCTGATTTAAACAAACCACATCACCATCAGAATCCTCCTCACCAACTTCCTCCTCAGCGCCAGCTACACCAGTATCCTCATCCTGTTGTACTTCAACAGTGACATCTTCAATTTGCATATCAGCAAGTGGACTGTGGGTGCTCCTTTCAGCACTTGCAGGGGGCGTGCAAATGGTGGAAAGAGCCACCTCTTCCCATCCAGTGCTGGGAAGGTCAGGCATAGCAACCACCACCACACTTGGACTCTCCTTGGGGATTTGTGATTTCTCCTTAGAATGCACAGTTCTTCGCTGTGCTTTTGCCAGCATATTGGCAAGTTTACGTTTCTCTTCAGATGATTTAAATGTTTTTTTCAAGGTCATTTTCCTGAACTTTGTCATTTGGGATTGTATGTGCTCTCTACTATGACATTGGGCATCGGCCTTGGCAAACGACATTGATGGCATGTTATCGTCTATGTCATGACTAGTGGCAGCAGCTTCAGCACTAGGAGGAAGTGGTTCTTGATCTTTCCCTATTTAATTTTTATCGGAGAAAGTTTGGTCCTCCATTTAAGTTATATTGATATATACGTGCGGCTAAGGCGCACACAAACACAGAAAATATTTTTTTATTTTGTTTGGAGTGCCCTTTGGGGGTTACAGCACCCTTTAATGGTCAAGCCAGCCGGCCCTTTACTTATGGGACACAGGCACACGCTTTGCGCTGCTCCTTTGTTGATGCACGTGCAGCCACAGTGCACACAATTCACAAACACAGAAAATATTTTTTTATTTTGTTTGGAGTGTACTTTGGGGGTTACAGCACCCTTTAGCGGTCAAGCCAGCCCGCCCTTCACTTATGACACAGGTGCACACTTGGCACTGCTTTGTTGATGCACGTGCGGCTACTGCGCACACAATTCACAAACACAGAAAATATTTTTTTATTTTGTTTGGAATGTACTTTGGGGGTTACAGCACCCTTTAACGGTCAAGCCAGCCGGCTCTTTACTTTTTTTCACAAACACAGAAAATATTTTTTTTTTTTTGCACTTTGGGGGGAGCACCCCTGATGGACAGAGCACCCCCTGGACAACACTACAGCACCCCTTTAGGACTGGGACTCTGCACAGGACTTTGGAGTGGACACAGCCCCTATGGACAACTGACTGCACAACACAGTCCATCCAGCCCCTATGGACTTTGGAGGAGTGGACACAGCCCCTATGGACAACAGCAGCACAGCACAACACAGTCAGCCCCTATGGACTTTGGAGGAGTGGACACAGCCCCTATGGACAACAGCAGCACAGCACAACACAGCCAGCCCCTATGGACTTTGGAGGAGTGGACACAGCCCCTATGGACAACAGCAGCACAGCACAACACAGCCAGCCCCTATGGACTTTGGAGGAGTGGACATAGCCCCTATGGACAACAGCACAGCACAACACAGCCAGCCCCTATGGACTTTGGAGGAGTGGACATAGCCCCTATGGACAACAGCAGCACAGCACAACACAGCCAGCCCCTATGGACTTTGGAGGAGTGGACACAGCCCCTATGGACAACAGCAGCACAGCGCAGCACAGCACAGCACAACACTACACTGCACTACACTACACTACACAGCCCAGCCAGCCCTAACTCCCACCCTCCCTCTTCACTGTCCACAGCCAAGTGAGAAAATGGCGCCGACGCGGGTACCTTATATAGGATCCAAAACCCGCGAGACCCGGAAGGCGGGATGATGACGTTTTGCCTCGATTTCAGATCCGAGTCAGGCGGGAAAAGTCGAGCCTGGCTCGGATCGGGGGGGCTCAGGGGGGTTCGGATTTCAGAAATCCGAACCCGCTCACCCCTAATACAGATGGGGATGTCAGGTAGTGGGGGTGTAATGGTATGGGTAATATTTCCATGGCACACATTAGGTCCAATGTAATAATAATAATTATATAATTTAAGTGACACAGAAACCTGAGTATTGCTGACCATGAGCAACCCTTTATGGCCACTGTCTACCCCTCTTTTAATGGCTGCTTCCAGCAGGATAAAATACCATGTCACAAAGTACATACCAACATTATTCAGAAGTGAGATGGATATGAAATTGCAAAATGCATCCTGAAAAACAAACTGCATTTTTGCAATCTTACAAGCTTACCACCTGTCCGGGATTTCTCCAGAAATCATGACATCTGTCTAGAGTCCACGTGGCTGGCAATCCCGGATAGGCTGTTTCTGGACACCATGGTTCTCCCATTAGCTCCCTTTAGCTCCACCATTCTGCTATTCCTAGTTAGGGCTGCCGACAGTTCTGCTGGGCTCCAGTACTGGGAGGGGGCATGGCCAACTTGGGGAGGTGTGTCCAGGGAGGAAGGAGTACTATCGCTCCCCCCGCAATCCGCACATCAGGCAAGGAGAGAGAGGACTGAATACTGCTGCAACAGTCCCTCTTCCTTGCCCAGCACACAGCAGCGTGTGTGCTGATCTGGGGAGAGAGGCTGCTGCAGCAGCAGTTAGTACTCACTCTCCCTGCCTGAAGTACCGCACCGGGGGTGGGGCCTGCAGGACCTGGCTCCCCATGGGGCCATCCAACAGGCCCATCTCTGTCAGCTCTAGGACTGCCTCCATCAGAACCAGGCCCTTCCTCCAGCTTCAGGACTGCCTCCTCTCACTAGTTCAATTGCTGTGTGACTGCAGTAAGAGTAAGACCTTTTCTTAGTTGGGCAGCCGGACACCGATCTCCATTCACCGTTTGCTCTACCTACTGTACACATTAGAACTGCTAAGATCATTTTTGTGTGATCTTTTATAATTACAGGGATTCTGTTTCCTTTAGGAAAATTACTACACCAGGACGGGATGTAGTCAGGATACCGACACTAAAAACCCAACATGGGACTAAAGATAGGTGTTGAAATCATGGCACCTATCATTAGCCCCACAACGAAATCCCGACACCCAGCATACCGAACTAAGGTAAGCCAGGTGTCCTAGGTTCTAGCCGCAAGGGGGAGGGTTAGCCTTGTGAACCCCCAGGGGGACTTAGGGTGAGGCACCCCCCCCGGGAGGCTTATGGATGGGCTAGGGCAGTGTTGGCTAACCTTGACACTCCAGCTGTTGTGGAACTATATATCCCAGCATACCCTGCCACAGTTTTAGCATGCCCTAATAGCAAAACTGTAGCAGTGCATGCTGGGTTATGTAGTTCAATAACAGCTGGAGTGTCAAGGTTAGCCAACACTGGGCTAGGGGAAGGGGGGTTAGGGTTAGGCACCCCCGGAGGGAGGTTAGGGTTATGCATACCCCCCCGGGAGGGTTAGGTTCAGGGTGCGGGAAGGGGGAGTTAGGTTTAGGCACCAACGGGGGGAGGTTAGGGTTAGGCACTAAGGGGGGAGGTTAGAGCTAGGCACCACTACGGGAGGTTTAGGGTAGGGAAAGGGGAATGTTAGGATACTTACCACCCCCCGTTGGGATTTTTGAACCGTCGGTGTTCCGCTGTTGGCGTTTGATCCGGGGGCTATTCAGCCACCAGCATTACATATTGTTTCTCAATAGGACAGCTAGCTACTACTGTACACTGGGATCACAGGGGTGTGGTATGACTTTTCAACATTCAGAAGGTTGACATTCAGAATGTTGACAGGTTCTGAATTGACAGTCAGAATGTCAAAATGGACATTAGGTGGACAACCAATATGTCCACCAACACATAGGTCAACATGGTTATTTTTTTTTTACAGGTTCACAATGTCAACAATATCATTTTGACACCATTAATACCTCAATTTACCCCCATTACCCCTCTCTGGGGATAAAAGGCCTCAACTGTAGGATATGCTCAGTCTAGATTTGGATGCATTTTTACACAGTACAAGAATGCGTATAATTATGCCACCACAAATGAACATAAATTGACATGTGGATGAGGCCCATTTGCCTATCTGCACCTCGGTTAGATGCACAGTTTAGTAATATTAGCCTTTCTGTGAGTCATAGAGTATAACAAATGTCCTTGTAGCAAATACAATAATGCTGTGATGTTACCTAAAATGAGTGAGCGGGCAATATTATGGCACATGGGATGTCGGCACTTAGAATGCCAGCGCCAGAATCCTGACACCTGTCAGAATGCCATTGCCAGCATCCCGATTGCCGGCATCCCAAAAAGTAAGTAGCGGCGTTAGGGGGAGGGTTAAGGGTTAGGGAGAGGCACTAAGGGGCGAGTTAGGTTTAGGCAACAGGGAGGGAGGGTTAGGTTTAGGCAGCAGGGAGGGAGGGTTAGGTTTAGGGGTAGGAAAAGTGTAAGGATTCCTACCAACAGGTAGGAATCCTAATCCTAACCCTGTAAGGATGCCGGTATCAGGATTTTGACCGACAGGATTCCGTGCGCCGGCATCTCATACCCAAGCCAAAAGAGTAATGAGTACCTCTTTAACTATAGGTAAGGACTGCCCACTTGTTTTTATTAAAGCCAAGAACACAATATAAAGTATACTGTAGTATGCTCACCTAGGAGCCATTGTAACATATGTAGAATAATGTGGAATATAACCCTACATGACACTGTAAAATGTATTTTATATCCATGGACTTTTAGTATATTCCTCTCATTATATAACTGCCTGTCTTTCTATATATTACTGAGATCTCTTTTCAGTATGCCATAATTGAATAAAAATATGAGCAGAAGTGTTTAGTGACTGTTTATGACAATATTTTACATACTATAATTCTGTGATTACCTGAATAATTACTTTTTGTTAAAAAGCCCTTGGGATAAAATGCTGCAGAGAGCTTTTCATCAGAAATGTAAATATCTTACTCAATTTCTGTTAGATTTTGTGTATTTTTTAACATATTCTACAGATGTTCTTTTTAGAGACTGGGGGGTGATGGATGAATTATGGTAGATAAAAATGCTTGTTTGGGATTTTGACAGAGTGGTAATAAAAAGTGCTAGTACAGTCTGTGCAAGAGTGAACATAGAGAAAGTAGTAGAGCACAGAGAGGTAAGGAGGATGCGAGTGCTTCCTGTGACTTGGAAATCATCTCTGTCATGGAAAAGTTATGTCTGCTGTTAAAATGGTTGGAACCAGCTGCAAACCATGTGTTTTAAAACCCTGTGTCTTTTTCTTGTCCAATTATTGCATCTATAAATTGCTGAGGGACACCTGTGCAATACACTTATCTACAATAGCCCCATAGGAAACATTAACAGATCAAGGCTCATAAAGCACAAATCCGTAAATGTAAAAGTTGACACTTTAATTTTCTCCTGACTTCATCTTTCTACAAATTTCCCCTTTTACATAAATAAATAAAAGAAATATATATATATATATATATACATTAAGTATATATATATATATATATATAATATATATATAATTTATCTACATAATATACAGAATTGTGACTTACTCTACAATAAATTCTGTTGAAGGTTCCTCTGTTATTTAGCAGCTACCCATTTCTGATAATGTCCTCCTCATATGCTGAGTTTATTCTGGCATGTAGAATGGAAGCTACTTCCCAGGCTTCTAAGAGGGCAATTACAGAAAGTGAGAGAGCTGGAACGCTGCCAATTTAGCAATATACATAAGGTGTCTGTCTTTTCGAAGTACGGTGAAAGTATGTTATAAAACTGATGGCAATAGGGATATACTGCTACATTATATCAAGATATATGTGGGAGTTATTTGTTTGGTCTTTATGTTCTATTTTAAATGTTAAAGAGCTCTACAGTTAAGAGACAAGTAAGAATTGCGACTCATACTGCTTTTACACCTAACTTCCGGGTCTCACCTGGAGGTTGGAACAGGGTTCCAATCCGTATCAGACCTGGATTTTACCTGGTCTGCATAGACCCGGCTTTTCCGGCGTTGCAGTGGACGCTTGGAGATGACGTCATCTTCAAGCGCCACTGAAGCCGGACAATCGGCAGGCATGCGGCATGATCCAGGTCATTGTGACCCGGATCGCGCCATTTACACAGCAAGGTTTTATGGGTTATTCCCTTGTTAAACCCTTCTAGTTACCTGGGTTGGATTGCCGAGTCACTCCACCCGGCAATCCAACCCTTTCCCCTTTTACACCAAGGAGCTACCCGGGTTACCCTGGATTAATCCGGGTTTTAGCTCTGCTGTAAAAGGGGTATGAACTTAAACTGGGTACACAATGGATGATGAGTGTGCCCAGCAATGTCGGATGTGGCTTCCCAGCGGTGGTGACGGCATTGGCAAGTGCATACACATGATGGGGCAATAATGAATGATGGCGGAGAAGGGCTGTGGGGCCATGCTGACAATGGCATTGTTAGCAATATTCCCAGATTGGACTTCATGTACAGATGACTGGGGATATATAACGACCCGTGGAAGCGTCCATCGTTCGTCTGTAAGTGCGTACACACTGGACAATTTGAACAATATATCGATGAAAGATATCGTTATCGTACAAATAAATCATCCAGTGTGTACGGGGCTTTACATTAACTGCGTATTACTTACTGCATTGTTATTTACTTGATTACCAGCTGTGGGCCTCACTGAGTTAGGAGCAAATCGAGATAAAGGGTCTGATACAGAGTAAAGCTCTGGTTTTGCTCTTTTTTTGATTTGCCATTCTGAATCAGGCCCAAAATTTGCACCAGTATATTGAATACTGCTTTAAGATTCAATTAACACTACCCTTTTCAGAGTACTGATCTGTCAGCTGACATCCAAGGTACTGCATAATATAAAAAAGGGTTTCATATAGAAATCCAGCCAAACTGCACATTCAAAAGTCTTTTTTCTGCCTTTCAAACAGAAATCATGAGGTAAATGTAATAGGGCCCAAGTTTTGCATGCGGGACAAACTCGTACCTTCTTGTACATTTAAAGGTCCAAGTTTGTCTGACAACTTAGCAAATGTAATAGCCTGCAAACTTGTGAGTTTGAGGCTATTACATTGTGCGAGTCTGTGTGAGTATGAAAACTCTGACTTTGAAATGCGACTTTCATTACAAGGTCCAAGTTATACAGAAGCCTTCACAGATCAGTGAGATCTATGAAGGTTCCTGTGTTAAATTTTCTATTTTAAATTTTCTATTTTAAATTAAAAAAATGTACTAGCACTGGGCATTTTTGAGCCAGCCTTGTTTGTGAAAATATAGGGGGAAAAAAACTTAGGGTTTCCCAGTATTTTCAACAACCAGCACTAGGCCATGGGCGGTGGGCGCCGTGTTAATTGTGTAAAAAATACATTGAATAATATTGTCATCTACAGTAGAACTAGAGGTCCCAGCATGCCTCCCCTGCATGCTGGTACTTGGAGAACCACAAGTACTAGCATTCCAGGCATTAAGGGCCCACTGGTACCTCTAGATCACCTGCAAAAGAAATATTAAACTAAACACAGGACACGAACAAAGGTTGGAATATTTTATTTCACATACATTCACTCACTCACTCATTTACACTTACACTAACACATACTAACCTACTATCCTTGTAGCCATTCACGTCCTCTTGTCCATGTAGCAACTACGATACCTGTGAAAAAAAATCCATACTTACCTATTCCTAGTGTAGATCACGTCCTCTTCATTCCAAGGGGTTAAAAACAATTCAAGGCAGACAGGAGGAAGTGAATGAGCCTGAGGTGGTTTAGGTCCCTCCCTCTACTCACTCTTGCTTTGCACCGGTTACATATGGCATGACAACTGTTGTCCGGATTGGGGTGGAAATAATTCCACATGTGAGAAGTGGATTTTTTTGTCTTTTGCACTGGCATGACAACAATGGGCTTTGGCTTTTTCAATCCATGGGCAACAGCTGTTGCCTTACTTACACTAAGGACATCCTCGGCATCAACATCCTCATCACCAACATCTTCATCATCAACATCCTCATCACCAACATCCTCATCATCAACATCCTCATCATCCTTATCGCCTTCAACTACCAAAATATCCTCCTCCTCCATGTGCAATTCCACAGAAGCATCCTCACTGACTACATCTGCAAATGTTGACTGCCCTTCCCCACATTTACAGGGCACACAAATGTTGGAACTTGGAGGATCCAACAGTACACTAGTATTTAGGTAAGGCTCACACATGGCAACCGCGCACTTGCACTGTCCTTGGGGATTTGTGATTTCGATTTCTCAGGGCACACTATTGGTTTTTCCAGAGCTGTCTTACTCATCTTAACAATTTTAAATGTTTTAATGGTACCACCACCACTACTACTACAAGCAGAAGGGCTATCAGAATCAGAACCAGCAGTCATCATAAATAAAGGCCAAGGCCTTATCCTTTCCTTGCCATTTCGTGTAGTGAATGGCATATTGCCATTTTTTTGTTTATCTAAAGGCAAATTTGCTTTCAATAATTTTTTCTTAACTTCAGTAAAAGTAGCTTTACCATATCGATGGCATGACTTAAGCCCTGGGGCATGGGCCTTCATAGTGGATGAGGAAGTTAACAGCCCTGCACTGCTGGCAGCAGCTACAACATGTGGTTCTTGGCCTTGCTCTCCTGTCATGTGACAGCCCTCCATATTTTCTGCAGTCTTGAAGCAGTGTCACAAGCACCAATAGTGTAGCCAAGGTGTGGTTACAAAATTCACACACAAAAAAAAATACACTATGTTTTATTTTTTTTGCCAGTTCACAACTTGGGACCGGAGCACCGATTGATGATGACTGGAGTCGGGTAGCACTAGGTTGCAACTTGTGTTGCTGGCTGTATCTTGTGGGCTAAGCCTAACACGCACACACACAGAGAAAAATATTAGACAAAAAAATACACTTTTTTTATTTTTTTCAGGTCCAGAACTTGGGCCCAGAGCACAGATTGATGACGAATGGAGCCGGGCAACACTAGGTTGCAACTTGCATTGCTGGCTGTATCTTGTGGGCTAAGCCTAACACGCACACACACAGAGAAAAATATTAGACAAAAAAAGACACTTTATTTTTTTTTTTTGCGTCCAGAACTTGGGCCCAGAGCACAGATTGATGACGACTGGAGTCAGGCAGCACTAGGTTGCATTGCTGTATCTTGTGTGGCTAAGCCTAACACGCACACACAGAAAAAAAATAAAAAGAGAATATATATATATATATTTTTTTTTTTTTGGGTCCAGAACTTGGGCCCAGATGGACGCAGCAGACAGCACAGCACCAGCCCAGATGGATCAGCAACAGCACCAGCCCAGATGGACACAGCAGAAAGCACAGCACCAGCCCAGATGGATTAGCAACAGCACCAGCCCAGAACGGACACAGCAAACAGCACAGCACCAGCCCAGATGGATGCAGCAGACAGCAAAGCACCAGCCCAGATGGATCAACAACAGCACCAGCCCAGATGAACACAGCAGACAGCACAGCAGTGATGACACCAGATGGATCAGCAGTGCACCAGCCCAGGACACAGCAGTCAACACAGCGACAGCACAGCACCAGCACAGGTAAGTACCTCCCAGCCCTACACTACCCACCCTCCCTGTTCAGTCTCCACAGCCAGAGTGAAATGGCAGCCACTGCGTGGTCCCTTATATATAGAGACGAAAGCTCGCGAGCTGCGACATTTTGTCTCTATGGTTTTGCCTCATTATTTGCAAATATATGATTAAACGCCAGTCCAACGTCAAGGCTCCTCTATACCGGCGTCCCTAACAATAAGGGTTTCACGTCCGAGGCACAAGGCACCCCAAAATAATCTAATTGCTGCAGTGTGCTGGAGGGAATATTTTTTTTCTTTGGTTCAGTGTAAACCCTGCCCTATACAAGCACCTGTGCTATATCATTAAGCTGATGTGAGCGACCACCATACTTTTTATTTGCAGTTCTGAGAGGCATGAAGGGAGCCAGCATTGGGAGGATGTGCTGGTCCATATAGTGCCATTTGGGGGTTTCTGGGGTACCTCCCAGTTGAGTCAGCTCTTGGCTTATACATATGCTGTTATTATGCAGTACATTAATTTGTAATTATATGACCCAGAGTGGGTGCTACTATTAGTTAGCAATAATTATTTTGGGGTGAGTGTTTGGGCGTGGGGCCCCTGGAGTTGTTCTGGCTGGGTCTTTTTCAGGGCATCACCACTTAATTCACACACTTTTTCATCACCTTTCTATTTGTTTGTTCATTATTTATGTAATTTTAATTCTTTCTCATTATGTTAACACTTATTGATTATCTTTACACATCTATATTTTACACTTCACTATCACCTTTTTTCCCTTTTCGTGTGATGCCCTGGGGATAGTCCTTGGCTAGATTATTTTGGGGTGCCTTGAGCCTTGGCCGTGAACCCTTTAATGTTAGGGATGCCGGTATAGAGGAGCCTTGACGTTGGCCCGGCGCTTAATTATATATTTGCAAATGTATGCTACTAATACCTCTGAATTTTTATTATCATGTAGGATTCAAGTATTTTTGTTGATATTGCTGCAGTGTGCAGGAGGGAATATCCTTTTTCTTTTTTCTGTGGTTCAATATTTAAAAGTTCTTTCATTTACCAGCAATATTTCATCAATGTTTTGCTATGGTTTAAATATAAAAGTATGAAAGAGAATATAGCAATGATACAAATTAATATCTTTAATGCAATCACTTTGGTATAACAAATGCCCGCAGTGACCTCCAGCTGCTCTTGCACCTGTGCAGAACACAGGACCCGGAGAAAGAAATTCACTTTGTATAATAGCACACCTGCCATTTCCATCATACCACAACACTGGAGAGATGGCAATAAATCTGCCAATGGGGCCTAGTCCCGGGCAGCACCCACTGTAGTAGGCAGCCCTCTTTTGCAAACAGATACTTATCTAGTTACCCCAAACCAACATTTATGGCAGTAACAATTGATTGGAAGCTGAGACCAAGTGCCAGATCCCTTTCATATGTAGCGCTATGACAAATGATGATAGCTTTATCTTTTACGCAGAATACGAAAGGCGTAGTCATAAATTTTAATGTGTTATTTAAAATATTTACTAAAACCGCTTCTCTTTTATGCACACAGCTACGCCTTTTACATGACTGGAAGGGGTGATGAATGAACACATTTCTGTGAAAGAGTTAGTCATGCTGAGGGGATTATAACGATAGGAATCAGGCTGTCTGTATAATGGATCCCAGCATAATGCTGTATACCTCTTGTAACGGCTTGCATTTCTGTCCTCTGCCTTGTGGTATAATTCATATTTTGGAGTGTACCTGTCAAACCATTGTGCTACTTAGTCTGTGAAACAGCTGTGCTAAAACAGGTCCAATTTTAACAAAGTATTAAATATGCACACAAACCATAGGCTTTGGGACATACTGTGGTAATGGAGAAGTGTGGGAATTATTCCATATAGTGTCAGATTGTATTCTTGCAAAGTTTCTGAATTTCAAATTCATATGACTTTTCATGAATGAACCATAAATACAAATTAGGTGGGGGTTTTGTCCAGGGTATCTTACCATTACTCTACAAGTAAGCAAACAGCGGTTTCTTCAAAATGGGAAAGGTTTGTTTCTTGAGTACAATGACAGCCACAGTTCTGGTCAGATAGTAGTAATTAGGAAAAGGTTGTTGAAATGGATATGTTAAATCTCTAACACACTCACTGTACTAGTAGCCGTAACACATCTGTTGTTTGAAAAGTTAAGTTCAATCAATGAGATTAATAATTAATGAAGGGAAATGCAAGTGTGCAGCAGAACTGATCCTTTCTTCCAAGAAATATCAAAGAGGAAAGAGAACAAGGCATTTACAATGGAACAGATAACCCTTGAACTTTAACTCTGTTGATGTTCAAAAGCATACACCAATGAAGTCTGCTCCTAAAATGACAGATATATAAGATACTGTAGATAGATAGATAGATAGATAGATAGATAGATAGATAGATAGATAGATAGATAGATATCATACTGCAGTATTTGACATAATATAATATGTACTTTCACTAATACAAATTACTACATTATCATTCCAGGCTACATACTGTAAAGTTATGACTAATATCATTAAATGAAATCAGACAATAGGCCATCAGCAGGAAATGTTAATAAGCTTAGGCTTAGTAGTAATATATATAAAAGGGGATGCGGTTAAGATCTCGACAACCGGGATGCCGTCTGCTGGAACCCCGGCACTGGAATCCCAATCGCCGAAAGAACACCGGTGATGGGATCCCAACATCACTGGGGATGCCGACGCCGGGATCACGGCAGACGGCATCCTGATCATAAGGAGACCGGGGAAAGGTAAGTGTCAGCTGTGGGGGGGGGTTATGTTTAGGCACCCCAGGGGGACAGGGTTATGCTGCGGGAGGGGGGAGGTTAGGGTTAGGCACTAAGGGGGAAGGGTTAGGGTTAGGCACTAAGGGGGGAGGGTTAGGTTTAGGTACTTACCGGGAGGTTTAGGGTGCGGGGTAGGGAAGCTTAGTATGAGGGTGCAGGAAAGGGGGGTTCAGTTTAGGGGGTAAATAGGACAGGGGAACAATTCCCTTGTCGGGATTTGAACCATCGGGATGCCGCTGTCTGTGTACTGACAGCCAGCATCCCGTCCATCGGTATTTCATACCGGTTGCTATAAAAGATATATATTCTTAGATATGTAGCAAGTCTTAATTCAGAAGACCACTGTTTTAATTAGTAGAAGCATATGTATGTATATATATATATATATATATATATATATATATACACATACATACACGTGTGTCTGTGTTTGTGTGTGTGTGTGTGTGTGTGTGTGTGTGTGTGTGTGTGTGTAGTAATTCTTAACAATTCAGAAGACCACTGATTTAATTAGCAGAAGTATACAGAAAAACAATATGCTACTCTAGTGGGAAACTAAACCAATGAATGTGACTCCATGTGCTCTGCTAGTATTCTGCTGAGATCAACATATGTTATGTTAAAGTAATGGCAAATACACTGCAGGGGATATCCTTTCTCAAAAGATTACTTTTATATTCCAAAATATAAAGGAAAGTTAACAAACACAATTAGCCACAGCCATGAGAGAATATATACCACTGGTTGTCCATCAGAACAAACTTTTTTTGATCAAGGATTTGCATTAAGTGAGGTTTATCCACTTTTACTTACGCATAATAGGAAGACTACATAGTGGGCAACGCCATGGACTTTAAAGAAATACTTCATTAAGGCTTTAATACATTTTGTACTATTTATTTATACTGTGAGTAAAAAGAGCTTTGCTTCAGATTTTTTGTATAGATTGGCGTGCATGCCAGCTACTAACATATCAATTAACACATACTAAAGTTTATGTGGTATACATTACCAACAAATGTTTACTGGTACACCCTCTTCAATTCTGTTGGGAGCTCAAGTCTGGAATTCACTATATGACACTGATCTGTTATACAAGACCTGATTTGATTAATAAGGAGTAAATAGTTTTACTATTTACATGGCAGAACTATGTAAAAAGAAAAAAAAACTATAGATTTATAATATTATTACAAATAATGGGGCCAAATAAGAGTTGCAAGACTGCTGCATTGCATGCATGGGGGAAATGCAGATATTTTCCATTATGCAGAGTAACAGGCATCTTTGCACTCACCAAACGCAGCCACAAACTTCCTATCCATCTGCTGGTGAACTATCAGGACATCTGTCAAATTCAAAAGGATTTCTGAATATGATCAACTCATCATAGCCCGAAGCTCCACTACGTGTCCACTATATGCTCTCAGAACACTTAGCCTAGGTGCAAATTCCCCGTTGCCGCTCAAGTACACCCATTCAGCTGCAAGTGGAGATGCAACCAAGTTCTATACGCCTCTATATCACCTGTGGATGCTCATCTTTGCAAACAGTCTCCCAAGGAGCATGCACAGTGCTGAAAATCGCAAGATCTGTCCCTAGAATGGAGTAGCATGCAAGTCTGCAGCAGCCAAAATAAATTTTTTAACATCTTATTAGTCTTTAGAATTCTCATTAAGCAGCTGCTGGTGTCTGATATTATAAAATCTGATACAGGATGTGTACACCATTAATAGGAGATCCTATTCTGATTTATATATACATCTTTGATATTAAATATTGACCAAATTCAATAATTTGGTTAATTTGCAAAAATATATTATTAATTTTTCAATGTCGTGATAGATCCAGCAACAAATTTGATATCAAGAACAGTCCGAATGATTGCCTGATTTGTCACCATGATAATATCACATTCCACAGAGTAAGTCATACAGTATACAAGGTTATAAATCCTTACATGACTATTTAAGGCCATCAATAAGCCATTTCCTGCACTCCTGGCTCTGCTTCTTGACCTGTTTTCTAAGATTTGCTGCCGATTGCCATGCATATCCCACTCACTACTACCTGCAGATCCTTATTATTACACACACTATTTTCCTATTCCAATGTGGAAGGCTGTGCTGGGATCACGAGTTTGATCCCAGCATCAGCCGACGTGCAGGGGCAGGCAGAAGGGATGTGTCCTCTGCGGGACACATCCGTTGCCGGCGCTGGGACAGTGATGTCCCTAGCGTCGGTGCAGATACCGCGGGCACCTGGTGAAGGGACCGCCTGGTCCCTTTCACCAGTGCCGGCGGTACTTTGGCGCCGGGAGAAGCTTGGCTCCGGGCGCAAGCTCAGCGGAGCTTGGCACCCGGCAGCCAAGAAGTGGCGGGTAGCCGGCGCTGGGAGAGAGTACTTGCTCCCAGCACCGGTCAGGCGTTGGGCGCGGCGGGCGTTTGGCTCTGGCCGTGAGCCAAACCTGGCTCGCGGGCCAGCAGCCAATCAGAGGCGGACGCGACAAGCCAATCGCGGCTCGCCACGTCATAGCCCCGCCCACTCGCGCCGTCTTGTATTAGACGGCGCCGAGCGGGAAAGTTCAGTTCGGCAGGCGGAGAGGGAGGAGAGAAGACCTCCCGAAGAGCGGAAGATCGGCGCGGCAACAGGGGCGGTGGCCGCGGAAGAGGCCAGAAGACGCCGCTGTCAAGAAAGAAGAAGACAGGCGGCGCCGGCTGGAAGAAAGGAAGAAGAGGCGGCGCCGCTGGCCAGGACGGGCCAGCGGCCGAAGAATGCGGCTGAGGACCGGAGAGGACTGCGGGGGAGGAAAGTAAAAGAGCGTCACGAAGTTCCCCCCCGCAGCCTCTTCCAACGTAGCAGGTAGGCCCTCCGTGAGGCCCACCATATACCCCCCTCCCTAGACCGCCGGGGTTGTCGGGCGCTAGGCCCGTGGAGCATTGTCGGGCACTAGGCCCGTGGGCAATTAGTCGGGCACAAGGCCCGGGGCACTATAGCGGGCATTAGGCCCCAAAAAGGATCCCCTCTTAATTAGGTATAAGTGGCCTGGGTACTAGGCCCAGGTCACTACCCAATAAAGTAGGCGGGCACCAGGCCCGTGGCCATAAATCAGGCATAGGCCTGTACCCATACAGGAGGGCACTAGGCCCTATATATGAGCCCCACAGATACAGGCAAATAGGCCTGAGCCCCATAATAAGTGATCTGGCCATTAGGCCCAGACCACTACCTACCACCGTTTGGCAGGCACCTAGGCCTGAGCCGCATGTAAGACCCTGGGCGTTAGGTCCAGGGCCCTGAGCCCATTAGGTGTGCCCCTCATATAGAAAGGTAGCCCCCGCATAGATGATTAGAGGTGTGAGTGGTGGTGGAGAGCTGTACGGCTTCCACCCTTGAGGTAGTGGTTTCCCCAGTCACAGAGAAGAGGAGCTGGCCGGCTCTGGATAGGTAGGTAGCAGACATTTAAAGAGACAGTACCGTGTTTTACTCTTGTATATTTAGTCTGTGATTGGTGTTCCGTGCAGGGCAAATGTTTAGTTTTTGTTATATCTGTCGCACTACACACACTGTAGGTTGAGGGTGATGCCGTTTTAGTATGTGTAGTTGCTTGACATAGGTTTAGGCCCTGCACGGCTGTGTTGTGTATCTCCTTACAGGGACCTGTAGGCGAGTGAGCGGACGAAGAGCAAGAGTGGACATGGTGAGGAATATCTGTGTGTACTGTCTCTCCCTGTTTGTCACTATCTATCTCCTTCCTTCTGGGCGGACGGTGAACCTTGCAACCCGGTGCAAGGACGGATCTTCACCTGGTGCGTGAGTACCGATAGGTGAAAATTCGGGATCTGAGGCCAAAAGTGCCAATGATGATCTTCACTTAAAACCTGAATTTATCCCCCGGTTCGGTAGGGCGCGTCGGTCGACGTGAGGAAGGACGGTACTCACCTCGTCTCCTTCCCCCTAGGTCATCATGTCCGTGTGCTATTCGGAGGTTCCAGGACCGTCTGCTCAACACACGGCCTGAAGGTGAGAGGGTGCGACGCAAGGTAAGTAACAGACGTACATCTGCACGGCAGCAGGCATTGCACCGCACCCGCCCCTCACACCTCAACAGATGGGTATGGCCAGAACTTTGTGGATCCCATAGCAAAATTTAGCAGCGGACCCTGCCTCCATCCCCTTTGGAGAGACACCTCTCTCCACAGCAGTTGTTCATTTTATGCCCTATAGTAGTATTGAAGCAGCGTTATGGAGATGGATGTTAGTCCACACAGGAATAGTGACCCAAGAGCATGGGTTTATTAGATGCACAGCATATACACAATGTATATAAAATATGTAGCATATAAGAG
The DNA here is from genome assembly GCA_031769625.1 of Taudactylus pleione. Classification (NCBI taxonomy): domain Eukaryota; kingdom Metazoa; phylum Chordata; class Amphibia; order Anura; family Myobatrachidae; genus Taudactylus; species Taudactylus pleione. The sequence continues at coordinate 781,842 of JAUIMM010000702.1, read as the reverse complement.
GAAATGCATTTTTTTGGAGTGTGAATTTACAGTATGCCCTTATTGAACCCATCTCTGCATCAGCCCCATTGTCAACAGGGTAAAGCTACATACTGTGCTAATAAAGGGTCATAGTCATTGATTACATTGGATGAAAGTATGCAGCTGAAAATTATATCAGTCAGTGGTGCTGAAATAAGTTTTCAGCTGAACCCCAAGCATCAGCATCCCACTTATCTGGTCCAGCAAAAGAGGTGGCTCACAATACATGTGATGTATTCATATGGGATCTCAAAAAGAGATGATGGCACTCATCTTGGGATCTAAATCCACAGGTTATACATTTCTATGTTAAGTGATAGCGAGCAATGCCATACAAATTTCTATGACAGTAGCTATTATACTGTGCGGCAACAGGGTGTTACAAGGGGAACACTTGTACTGAGCCCAGAGATTCCAAAGGGCTCCAGCTACTCAGGAACCTACTGATGCAGTTTATCTGCTCCTGGATCAGTTTGGTTATGATGGAGCCTGTACCACTGCAGTACTCTGCGGGGCACAGGCAAGCAGGGGCCAGGGGAGCCCTCTCACCTCAACACCCAGCACAATAAAGTAGATTTTTTTTCTCTCCTGAGGTGCAGCGTGTGTGACATCATGATGTGCTCTCTGCTGAAGGGCAGAGGAGTTGCTGCCGCAAAAAGGAGCAGACAGTAGAGAAAGAGAGGATAAGTGTAGGATGGGACTGGAGCCAAAGAGACAAGGGACACTGAGGTTACTGGAGTGACAAGGGTGGATGTGGGGCTGAGACTGTTGCAGACACAAGTGAGGAATGAGGCTGCTGGAGAGACACAATGGGATTAGACGGATGTATGGACACAGGAGGGATGAGGCTGCTGGAGAGACACAGGAGGGATGAGGCTGCTGGAGAGACAAGGGGATGAGGCTGCTGGAGAGACAAGGGGATGAGGCTGCTGGAGAGGCACATGGGGACAAGTCTGGGGATAAACATGGAAGACGAGGCTGGAGAGAAACAGGGGGTAGGTGCTTAAGATTGTCCACAAAGTTTAAGATTAGAATGAAATGGGTGGAGCACACTAGACTTCATTAAGACATCAATTCTAAAAAAAAAAATCTGAAACAAATGTTATGCCAAATTAACAAATACAGTTTAATAAAATATCTAGTTGAACCTCTGTTGTATTGACATCTTCTGGACCATGTGATCTCTTACATGAATAGTTAATACTGACTGAAGACGCTGTCTCTCCAGGGAGGATGTATTTCTTCAGAGCCTCCCGTGGCAACGAAACCACCATGCAGGTAAGAAAAGACTCTAGCCAACTGACATATACCTACTGTGGTGGCCCTAATAACATTAGTGTACCGGTGCTCAAGATTTTTGTTGCCACCCCTTGTTATTATTATAAAGATTAAGGCCCTCATTCAGAGTCGGTCGCAAGAAGCGATCGCTCTCTCTGAATGAGGGCGGCCGCTTCTTTTTTTTAGTGCGGTCTTCTGGTTGCTAGCTAAGCTGTGGGTTACCACCCACAGCTTAGCGACCAACCAGGGTGATGGTCGCGATGGTCAAGACCATCGCAACCATTGGAGCTTGTGACGAGACCCTAAGGTTCGGTCTTGGCAGCCGCAAGCCCCAGGGAGCTTCCTGCTCTGATCGGGCAAGAAACTCCCCACTGACATCACTGCTGATGTCAGTGCGGCTGCCCACAAAACGGCAGGCGTTCGCTTGGGAACACCTCCGTTTGTGTAGCCACCCCCTGCCCCGCCTACAAAACGGGCCAAGCTGTCGATCAACCTTCGACAGCCGGCCCTTTTGTAGTGAGCTCCGGAGCGAGAGAGTTTCTCTCTCGCTCCGGGGCTTGCACACGCGCAGTGCAGCCGCTGCGCGTGTGCAGGGCCTAACCATCGACCTGGTTGTGAGCACTCAGCTCTTGCGACCGGGTCTGAATGAGGTCCTAAATCTGTCTCAGGAGTGTTCAATTAGCTTGCTACTAATTCTGTTTTCATGCAGTGATAGATGAACATCTTAACAACTCATAGGAACAATAGTTACTTCCATAATATTTTTTTTCTCTGTAGTATCTTACTGTTAACTTTCACTAAGAGTTTGAAAATACAGTACATGGAACATTAATTTATTACTTACTAGTAACCTGTCCCAGCTATGCACTGGAGCGAATTTTAATTTACGGTGATAGTCTTTTTATTAACCAAGGTCGTATCAGATTACCTTGTAGACAACATTAGTCACCTCTCCTCCTGTCGTCAACACAAAAAGATTTAGTTTTGACGTTACACACAAAAGGGACATGTAAAGTTGTTCATGAGCAAAACAATCTCCACCTAGGTCAACTCAAGCCACGTTAAGTCTCTGTCCCTGTGCTGTATTTATTGTCATGCCAAAGCAGAATCTTACACGGAATTGGACTCATTTGAAATTAAAGAATCATTTTTCACATAAATTAAATAGGAATGGTAAAAAAAGGAAAAAAAAAAGGAAATTTTGTATCAGTAAACAGGGCTCCCGTCATTTTTTCTGGAGAAACCGGACAATACGTATCAATATCTACATGGTATAAAGTCTATCGTTGTAATATATCATTAACGGTTGAGGCAGCAATAGCCAAGAAAGCGCTTGGACATCATTGACTTGCTCACTAAAATTGTCACTGCCTTTTGACAATGTTTAATGTTTCATACACATGAACTTTCCTCTACAAATGCGCTATTTAATACTGAAAACTACATCAAAATCCATCCAGTGGTTCTCGAGATTAGCCCAAGCAAACAGACAGTTGCTTACCAGGGTCTTTATTTTATACTATGTATAGTATCCATAAAATCATGTCTCAGATGTTCCCAGCCTTAGGGACATGCCATATTACACTGTACTTCCCATTATGCAGATAGAGCTTAGTTTATCGCAGTGAATCATGCACTATGGTGAAGAATGGTTTGTATAATTAACGTAACTACCACTAAACATATCTACACTAGTCTCAGAGCTGTCACACGATAACATGGATTCTCCCATTAATCCTTAGCTGTGTGTACCATACACTAAACATTTGGCTCTATCTGTACAAACAAAATGGACAGGACTATATAGTTTCCATTCTTATTAAAGGGCCACAGTTATGCTTTGATGCTACACACATTCAAAGCTTACAGTAGGACATTGTCTGCCTTCTATTGCTGACACCTCTTTTCTTATTTACTTCAGAGTAGTGGAGAACGTCTAATGGAAGATTAATTAATGGAGGATTACGGCAAGTCCTCTGACAAATATATTGCTTTTAATGCTTTGTTGCCACAGCAGCTGGCACTTGCTAAGGAATAGTAATTGTTAGCATATTGATAAAATAGATCATGACTAAAACCAAACCATATGCAAAACGTATAGATTTTTTCTTTGTAAATAGATACGTGAAATCCCAGAGGTTCTGCTTTCTCTGAGATGAAAAAGAGATGTGGAATTAGTCAACACAAAGAAGATTAATCGTTTGGGATGAATTTTAGTAGACCATTCAACAAAGAGCTACAGTATATTTACAAATCTCTATTCATGATGTTGTATGACAATTTATCCTTCATATTTATTTGTTATGGATGACTCTTCAAGCTTTCATGTTTATAACCACCATTGTAAATGAGTCATATAAAGGTTATAATGTCTGTTCTTGTCTATTTGGTTTAGTGGCCTCTGTTGTACAATATTCAGTTTAATTCCCTTTTTTTAAATGATACTTCAGATCCTGAGCATGAAAAGAGTGCAAGCTTTATTCTACTACTGCAATGTTTTGCCATACTTTTGATAATATTGGATTTAACATGTATTAGGTTGCAGCAATGGCTACTGATGGAGCCAGATACAATATTCAAATACTTTTCATAGGAGGATTTTTGAGCATTGAATTTTGGATTTACTTTGACAGAAATATAAACATGTTGCATTATCTAGAGGTATGATTACATCATGGATATTTAGAGTCATAAGAAAGAAAAATATGTATTAACTACATATTCACTCATATAGAGTGGACTCTTCCCACAATAAGTGATTTTGAAGATTAGCACAAATCATAGTCTTAAAGAAGATCTCCAATTTCCATTCATTTCTATTGTAACTCCTTTACCCTCAGCTAGCAAACCTAAATAGGTCCTATCCCTAGTATAATCAGAAAATACTCACACATCTCCACCTCCACTGTTTCCCCAGTGTCTCTGCTATTAATATGCTCCGGCTGAGATCGAGAATTTAGGCAGCTGATTGGACTTTAGCTTGTAGCTGTTTCTCTGCTCTGCCCTATTTTGACCAATAGTACAACATACAGAACACCACTCCCCTTTCTCTGGGTCACAGCTATCTCCCTGATATACCATATTTTGGCAACTAAGGCACAACTACTACTTCACAAATTTTCCCATGATATATTTTGACAAACAGCACAATTAACTTAGTTGTGCCACTGCTATAGGGTATCTTTATAATCTGATGGAACAATCCCTTCTTCTTGTAGAATTCATCTACTGTATGTTTGCTGTATTTTGACAATCAGTGCAAATAATGGAACAAACTTTTCTTTGAGTTGATGGTAACTTGCTCCCTGCTCTTCATAGTCATTATTGGAACTACTCATTCATTCTAGTAGATCATAACATAGGAAAGAGGTTGTTCCACCAAACACTCAATACAGACAAACCATTGTAGAGGAGGAGTCCAGTAGTACTCTCCAAAAAATGTGTTTTATAAGTAACATTCTATTGAAGCATACTGAAGTGCATGGAAATATGTGCAGAAGTAACTTTCTCTTTAGAAAGGAGAAGTATCCATAGTGCCAAATGTGCAGATCATAAACTTAAATGACCATTTAATCACTTGCTATGTTCTTAAACTTGACCCTCATTGCTCACCATGGTGAATAAGTAACTGATGCTAGTCCAGCAATGCAATCTTTCCCAAATGCCTCATAAACCTGCACTCTTAGACTGAGATAGTCAGAAGGGAAACGCAGATGGAGTCTTAATATTTCCTCCTTCCTCTTGTCTCTTTCTTCTCCCGCTGTGTCTACATGGCAGCTGTGCTGATTACAATCATTTCTGATTCTTTCGTTTAAATATATAAACTGTATATTTCCTATTTTTCCTTTACAGCACTGTATACATTTCAGCGCCTGTAATTCCAAGCGTAGTTTTATATAATGTTTCCCAGCAGGACTCAATAAAAGACATAAATATCGCAGCCATTGACTGAGGAAAAACGATACTGAGAATAAACGTTGGAATTAATGGTCTGTCGGGACTACTGGCGTGATGTGAACATTGAAAATATGATGCTTACAGCCTAACATATGGGTACGTGCCATAAAAATGAAATGCGGAACCGATATCAAAAGATTCGTTGAATGGCAGCGGTCCATGACAGATCCGTGATGAATAAAAATGAAACAGCGTTATGCCTAATGTGCTTGTAACATTGTATTTTGATGTGAGCTCTTGTTCCATTGGTGGGTGAGGAGTCATTTTGTTTATTTGCAGTAATCAGCTAGAAAACATGCATTGTTTTTTATACCAATGTTAATTTAAACTTTGGGGCATACAATATTGCAACGCTTACAGTCGGGATATAAACTACATCCCAGCATGGATACTCTTTGTATACCCCGGTGGATATTTATTTCAGAGTCCAAAGAGAAATGGTATAAAATATGCAGAAAACTGAGAATACTCCACAAAATAATTATTTAGAGAATAGAAAAAAATTATAGATGAGTGAATAAGCTATGACTGTTACATACACATTAAGAAATAAATAGGCAAACTTCTGTAGCTAGATGTCCAGATCAACTATAATTTTGAAATAGTGCATTGGAGAAATGTCAGGTACACAATATTTATGAACAATATACGCATTAACCAGGCCCATGAACACTTATTAATGCAAAAGAAAAACACAAAAAGGGGCGTTATACAGCTAAAGGAGAAATAATGAGATAATTAAATATTATTAATATGAATAGAGTGTGGAACAATGCAGAAAGGCACCTTGGAATGGGCCTCAGATGATTGCTGCTACCTATAGAGGAGATGACCCTCTTAAAATATAGACAAATACAACACAGATAGGAGCGCTATCTCTGAAGACCTGATAATTACACTTATATAAAGGTTTTGAAGAATGAATAATTAGTATTCCACCAAAGGATCAAACAGAAACAAATTAATAAAAAATAATGAAAAACTTTATAGACGATTTAAGGAGACCCAGAAAAGCCCCATCTGCTACATGCTGAACAGCTGAACCCTCTTAGGGTTAATTCCCTATACAGCACAACATTGCTCGTTGCCAGTCAATGCTGCAGGGATTTCCATCTGAAAAACTAAAGGAGCCCTAACGGACACACAGTCGCGGCCAAGTGTGCACTCGGAAAGGACTAATCCTGGATGGCCCTGCGATGTGGAACCTAAAAAACGGATTATGAAGGTACCCCACCAACATAAGCAGTGGTATTAAAATCTCTTTCACATCCATGTGATCAGATGCTTGTCTGTATACCGCAGTCGGGACTTTATATCCCTGCAGGCGATCCCTTTATGAGAGAAGACGGAAGTAGCGGTGTTCCTTTGGGAATTATATTTACTCATCAATTTTAATCTTTGTTTTCTATCAGTAAAAATTCTGTACATAAGGACTGATTCCCTCATTCAGAGGCGGTCGGAGGATGCAAGCGATCGCACAGAAACTGGGCGGCCGCTTGCATCCTGACCGGCCGCCTCTGTTTCGGTTGTTAGGCTGTGGGTTTACACCCACAGCTTTAACGACCACTAGGGTGATGGTCGTGATGGTCATCGGGGCTTACGACGAGACCCTAGGGTAGGGTCTCACTTGTCGTAAGCCCCGGAGAGCTTCTGGCTCTGTCAGAGCCGGAAGCTCTCCACTGACATCACTAGTGATGTCAGTGGGGCCTCCCCCAAACGGCAGGCATTCCCATGGGAACGCCTCCGTTTGGGCTGCCACCCCCCCGGCCCGCCTTCCAAACGGGGCGAGCTGTCAATCAACATCGACAGCTCGGCCCCTTTGGAAAGAGACCCGCTATGACCGGCGCTGTCGGTCGTAGCGGGTCTCACGCATGCGCACGAAGGAGCCAGCTCCCTCGTGCGCATGCGCACTGGACAAACATCGAGGCGGCCGTGCGGTTGTAGACCGTACGGTCGCCTCTGAATGAAGCCCTGAGACCTGCTAAAAATACCTTTATCACTTGTTGCTACTACATATGCAGAAATTTAACCAGTTCGGCTGCTGATTTAAAAGCAAGACTGGAGGATTTCCATTCTTAAGCTCCCCACACATCTAAAGATTATCTGTCCAACCAGCCAACTAGTTGATTGGTTGGAATGAAAATCTGGTAACCTATGGTAGTAACTGATGATCAGCAATTTGCTCCTAAATGCCAGAAAACAGATGAAAATGGTCGTCAGACAAGTTTGTTAAATGTTTGATCTAAAATATTTGTTCAATCAACAGTTTTTTTTCCATTTTCCGGCGTTTGGGAGCAAATTGCTGATTGTCATTTGCTTTCATACTTTACCAGATTTTCATTCCAACCAATCTACTAGTTGGCTGGTTGGACAGATAATCTTTAGATGTGTGGCCAGCTTTATACTATACCCAATACATTACAATATTGACACAAACTGGCAACAGAGTGGCACATTACTGCAGATTTAACAATAAGGGTACACAGGTTCATCTTTTATGATTATGGGCTCTATTTATTAACATTATTTTTACTAAAATAAAGTGAAAAAGGGTGTTTTCACACCCTTTTCACATTATTTTAGTTTCACCTACAGTTACTATAGGGCAAATGGAGTAGAATTCGTAAAATTCTACTCCAACCCCTAAGTATCACTTATTTTTAGTAAGCAGATCACATTTCCCATAATTGTAATGGGAAATGTGATCTGACCAGAGTTATTAAAAATAAATTGTAAAAAAATACCGGGGAAATCCCTGTGACAATAACGCCACCTGGAGGTGGCATTTTCCAGGGTCTCCCCCGGTTACCGGACTCCTGCCCTGCTCTAATGGGGAGAGCAGGGCCCGGAGCCGGCCCCAGTAATCAGCTGTGTGGTCTATACAGACCACACGCTGATTCACTGTAAAAAAAAACAAGTAAAAAAAAAAATGTACTTACCGGACTCCGGGGACCGGTGGTCGGGGCTCCGAGTGATGTCCTCCCTCCGGTCAGCTGGTCTCCCATGCTGCACAGGTGATCGGGTCCCAGTGCAGTATGGGATATCACCTAACCGGAGGACATGGAAGACATCACAGGAGCCCGGATCATGCAGGTGTGTAATTAAGGGAGAGAGGGGTCGGCGGGGCGCGGGTCGCGGTGGGTAACGCAATCGCAGGGGCGGGGCTTAACGACTGAAGTGGGGCTTAGCGCCAGGGGGGTAGCAGCGACGGTCGGTTGGCGCATGCAGGGGGTGCTGGTCATGGTATTTTTTTGCGACTAGTGTGCAGAGGGGATTCGCAGGGACAGAGCTTTCTCGCAAGCTCTGTCCCTGCAAGGGATTTGTAGTAAATCCCTGTGATATTGCCTGAATTCGCAATGCGAATTCACTCAGTAATATCACACTACAATCTGCATTACTAATGCGGATTGTAGTAAATAGAGCCCTACGTATCAAGTGGTTTGCTGTTTTTAATCACACACACATTCCATATATGTTTTATAATTTTTAATTTGTAAATTACATTGCTTTTTATGTATATTTTTTTATGTAAATTTGTTTCTTTTGGTTTTTTCAATTTTCTTGCTTTTCTGGGTCTCCTTAAAATGACTATAAAGTTTTTCATTATTTTTTTATCCATTTGTTTCTGTTTGATCCGTTGATGGAATACTAATTATTAATTCTTCAAAACCTTTATAGAAATGTAATTATCAGGCCTTCAGAGATAGCGCTCCCATTTGTTTTGTATTTGACTTATTAATGCAAAATGTAGCATACTGTATGTATTGTTTATGTTACCATGTTTAATGGCTTACTTGGCAACTTTTTCTGGACAAACCTTTGGCTACATTTATTTGAAGTATTTTATTTTATATTGTTTACATGCTGAGACATTTGATGATGTCAGCATTACTAGGATTATAACCAACTTGGTATCCTGATACATTATCATATTTGCCATCAGGGTTTACACTACAAAATTACAAAGTGCTGGACAGTCAGATGTACAAAACATACAACAAATACACATAAATAGAGAACAAGTACAGACAAAGGTGATGTACTGTACGAGGTACAGACATCATCAGAAAGGGTAGGGGAGGCTCCTGTTTAATCATGTAAAAGATCTAAGTGCCTGTAAAATATGAATGCAAGAAATCACCGATTCACTTTGTTATAGTTGTTGATCGCTGCTTCTACTTTGATATCTCAGATTGAAATGTCTAACCTGAATTTGGATACATGTAAAGTGTTGGACCCTTGAAATATACAGTATGGCAAGTTCATACCAAACTGCAGAATGATTAATTTTCTAAATTAAATAAGAACAGAACAGGAAACATGACTGTATGTGTGCTAATATTATACAAGAGTGAAACATGATTTTGGGGCTTGTTACACCATGAACAAAAAATAGTTGTCACAAAGTAGTACATCATCTTTCCACGGCATAAATACAGTAATCCTAGGAAAGCAGATTTATGTTGTTGCAGACTTGCAGTATGTATTAGAAATACCGACACCTATCTTAATCCCGATGCCAGAATCCAGGAGGACGCGTGTCCGAACGAAGGTAAGCCGGGACGCCAGTAGTGTTAGCCGCTGTGGGGGGGTGGGTTAGGTTTAGGTCAGTTAGCGAGGTTAGCGTTAGGTTCTTTTTTGGGGGGGTTAGGGTTTGGCACCCCTAGGGGGGAGGGTTAGGATCAGGCACCACTGGAGGGGGGTTAGGTTAAAGCATGAAGGGGGGAGACTTAGGTTTAGGCACTAACGGGGAGGGTTAGGGTGCTGGGTGGGAAGGGTTAAGTTGCCTATCCACTAGAAGACAGATTATGACATTGTAATCATGCAGTCGTTTGTCAGTCTGTGATGTGCCTACACTGAACGAGCAGTCGTTCAGTGTAGGCATAATCAATCATCTGCAAACATGCTGAACCTGACGTTATCATCAGGTTGACCAGCATGTTTGCACGATGATAGATGTCTAAAAGACCAATTTTTTAAACAATCTACTAACGATTTTCAAACAATTTTCAAACGATTATCGAGCGATCAAACAATATCAATATAGTTATCGTTAATTCGCTCATTTTAATCATCTAGTAGATAGGCACCTTAAGGGTTGGGCTACAAGAAGGGAGGGTTAGGGGGAGAAGGGGGAGGGTAAGTATACTTACCCAACCCCTGTCAGGTTACCAACCATCAGGATGCCACTGTCGATATTGTGACAGGAGGCATCCCGACAGCCGGCATTACATGCCCATTCTGTATTAGTGGACAGTGGACATGAGGGAATAATTGTTCTACGTTTCAATGTTTAGGAACAGGAAAGATGAATGTAAATGAACAAAGAGAAAAACTTTATTGTTCTAGCTGAAAACAATACAATCCTTATTTCTTCAATTCTGTTTCCAGGGGAAACTATATTTAATCCAACAATATAAAAAGGTAACATTTGTGGAAACATATTTTAAATATTAATGTGTAATACATGTTGTAACAACTGTAATTACTTTAGTATTACATAAATACAAGAAATGAACAATAAATGTAAAGCAATTTTAAATCCTACACAAGTACAGGTAGTGAATAGAAGTCATTCTACAAAATAAGCAAACCCTTCAACATGACCCCTTCCACCCGGTACAAAATGCTCTGCTCCAGGACTTCCTTCTTAATGGATGATTGCTGCCACCTGTGGTGAAACACCTGTCTCATCTATTAACTAGCTCAACACAGGTGGCTGCAAATGTTAATTAGGTGGGAAGTCTAGGAGCAGAGCATTTTGAACAGGGTGGAAGGGGTCATGTTGGAGGGTTGGAATAAGGTGTTAGAGAAATTATGTACACTGTCTAAATTCATCCTCCATCTAAATCCACTTGAAGTGAAGCTCAGGTAAAATAAAAAACCTCTTTTTAAACATTAAAGACTACTGTACTGTATGAGGAAAAAAAAAGGGTTACTTTTCCTTGTACCTGTGCGTTCCCAAACAAACTAAGCCCTGAGCATGATGCAAAAAAACAAAACAGCCCATTACAGAGGTAGAACAGGCAGGGGCATCTTAAGGAAAATGTTGGCCCATACATCCCCTATTTGGAGCACTTAAAGTGCTCTCTCTTTTTTTTTTTTTCAATAAAAATTGGAAGTTCTCAAGTATGCTATAGAATGTAAACATGCACTTGCTGCAAGCAATTAAAGTCATACAAAAATGTAAAGAGACTGACCTTGACAGAACTTTGTAAACAGATACACTTTTTTTATAATATATGGGTTTTTTACTAAGTGTAAGTGCTTTCATTAGACCTCATTTACAACATGCTATCAATAAGGACACCTTGGTTGCCACATTGAGGTTTACACTTGCTCTTGACAATCCCAAACACCTCCACAAAGTTCTCAACAGTGCGTGGATAGGCAGGACAGAACTAAAGAGAAGCACTCTTTACACAGCAAATGTTCAACCTCTCACCATTATAGAACCAGTGGCCCCTTTCATTAAATATGTCCATTTTTCTGGTTTGGTCTCATTTGCCACTGAAATTAATTATGTGAATGAAGTAATGTGTCCTAATAAAAATATAGGGCAGGATCCAATCTCCCACTGAGCTGGTGCAAAAATTAAGTCTTTGCAGAGAGGAAATGTATCCGTGCCCCTTCACATAGCTAAGAATACCCCCTGCCCATTACTTTCCAGTGCTTTTAATCTCATTTCAGTATTCATGCTCTCTTTATTGCACTGCACCGCCTAGATGCACCGGTGTGTATACACGAAACTGAGGTGCACTTACACAAATTGAGGAACATGGCACCAGCAAAGATTATTTTGCTCTGCACCATGGCTATATTTACCTTCAACAGTTAAATATAATTATAGACTAACTGGCAGTTATTGTAGGCATCTTCCAGGAATTGTTCTACTAGTAATTTGTGTGCAAATGGTCTCTCTCTGTGTTGTGACTGTGACTCATGACTCTGCCTGTGCCCAAACCCACAACCTCTATGCAGGGCCTGGACCCAATCAAGCAGAACATGAGGCTGTCGTGTATAGAGGCTGCATGCTAACAGAGGCTTGTCTCTTGCCTATAATTGCAATGGCCAAATAAACCTTTAGGCTGGCAGAACCCACCTTCATCACCCCTGTAGCCCCATTGTCCTATGGTCTTGTCAGAGATAATGTAGCAGTGTGCTCTAGTAGGATGGTGGATTGATACACTATATAAATAAGAAAATCCAATGCCAGGCAAGTGTCATATACACATAAAAATACATAAACAGTTTCATGATTTGTACAAAAGATTTTAAGTGCAAAAATATGATACTCATACTTCTATCATTGCCAGTTTATCAAAGTCAAGTTTAAATTCTTTCAATGCTCTGGTAAATATCATCTAAGACAATTTTTTATGAGTTCATGCATTATTAACCTTATCCTAGTTGTGACCCCTTACATATAAAGATTTATTTACAAGCATGGGTATGTGAGCATTTAGATTTTATAGAAGCTCATCTACAGAACACTAATATGGTATTGTAATATGGTATTGGCTGTACTGTATGAATTAAGTTACAATCATAATAGTACTATAAATAGTTTTTATATAACTATGCAAATTTAAAAACATAGGGCAGTATCCAATTAGCAGTGCTAAAGTTGCGCTGCTAATTGATCGCGGCAGGGCTATCCTATTAGCAATGAAGTGCAGCCCGACGCCACCACCTTTGTGGATATTTTTTGGGACCTGATGTATTCCGGAAAATAATCCATGATAAGTGCAGTTTTTCACCACAAAAAAGGCGAAAACACATAGGTCTGCGAACTTATTGTGGAGCCTATGTGTTTTTGTGAGATATATCCTATTATTTCGCTCGAAATAATAGGACAGGGTGAGAAAAAACATTTGCGAAAAACAGGGATAATCTGCAAAAAATCCCTATTTTTCGGCGATCACCGGGATTAATTAGCATCCGAACAATGTTCGGGGCTAATTGGATACCGCCCATAGACTTTTTTTTCACATTAGTATATGTAGCATAGTCACTATTTGTTAACAAGCCTTGGAAACCATAACTAGAGAATAGAGAACAAAAAAAGTTCCACAAATGTGATGAACTATGGACTCCACAAGTTCATAATAAAAAGTTGTCCATCTCTATTTACTATTATTTAAAAATAACATTAAGAACCTAGATAAAATAAGAAATAAAAGTGATTAAAATATGCTTACTGAATTCTATTTGAATATAGTAGTATATATAGGTGCCTATTTATCATTAATCACTTTTTTGGCTTCATAAATACCAGCACATATTACTGATTTTCACATCACATACAAAAGTTATTTATTGTGGATTTCTCTGTGTTGAGATAGCGCTTGTGAAAAAACGTTGTTCCAGAGAAGACTCGCTTTTGTCTCCGATCCGCTGCTCATGTAAGTCTACTGCAACTGCAAAATAGCTTCACTTTGATTTCATCAGTAGCCCACCATGATTTTTTTTGACATTCAAAACAAATGTTTATTTTAAAGACACTTTTCCCTATTTATTATGATTCATGCACCTGACAGTGACTTCAACACCAATACAGACAAGAGGAATGGCATTGAGTTGAAAGATTTGTTATAATAATAAACAAAGCATCAACTGTATGTTCAGACACTGTGGGCCTGTTTCTGACGTGGACTCTAATGCATGTGTCAGAGCTGGTCCTAGCCAATTTGATGCCCTAGGCAAAATTTTGACTGGTGACCCCTAGCAGATAAACCCACCTCCAATCAAAGGCCCCCATTTATCAATGAAGCATAACCTCTTTAGCGCTCGCTAAAGGGGTTATGCCATCTTTTCTGGATTTAACAAACAGCTGTTTGTCAAGGATCGCTCTCAATATCTTTTAGATGGCGAGTGTGATGCGGTCCCCATTGCTGGCAATGGAGAACCAGCAGTGCCTTTCCAGCTTCAGCAAAGCCTTCCAGGCACTGCTGGCTCCCCGTATTATGCATATGCTCAGACGGACCATTGCACATGTGCATAACACCAGAGACCTGTCACTGGCAGCGTTAGGCAGCCAGCAGCCCAGGGGATGACCTCGTAGAGGAGGACCTCACCGGAGGTTAAATAATTAATAAATACCAGTAAATTTTTAGTTTGTATCACAATGATACTAAACGAAAAATAGCGCTGGTGTTTACCATCGTTGATTAATGGCGGCCTTAGGGGCCTATTCATCATCAAAGGCCACATGGCCTCCGATTAATTGTTGACCTCACTGCAAGAGATACTTTAGTGTCCAACTCGCAACAGGAGAAGCCTGACACCGAAGCAATTCATCATTGCTCTGGTGAGGGGACAACTGCTCCGAAAAGCAGTTGTCCCCGTGGAAAGTATCGCAGCTACATCTGTAGCTGCGTTACTTACCTGCTCCTCGTCATCCTGGCAACGCATGCGTGACCGCCGGGAGGGAGTGAGGACGTGGCAGAGCGATCCGCTCGGATCACTCTTTGCATCTCCGGAACTCCTTCCCATAGAAACGAGATGGGATCTGAGAACAAGCTCCATCTGAAGATGGCGCTTGTTCTCGGCAGCAAACTCCAAAAAACTTTTTACGTGGATGCCAAAAATATCACAGTGGCATATATATATATATATATATATATATATATACATATATATATCAAAAAATACCAGAGCTGGCATGGAGCGCCTATTGTGCTTATATAACTTATTAAAAACTAAATAAATAAAACTAATACCAAACCTGTGATTTTGTGCAATACAATGCTAATACAAGGGTGGCAGTATTTAAACTACCATCATCATATAATATATATAAACTTGTTAGTGTGTGATCTTTAGAAACAATCAGTACAACTAAAGTGCCAATGCAAAAAGATCCTATTGGGAATCCATAGGTAATTAGTGACAATAATACATAAAGTAAAATGTGACTTAATAAAAGTGAGAAAAATTCATTTTTTAAAAAGCATAAATTATTTTTAATCAGACACAACAATAATATCCTCCTACATGAAGGATAAAAGACGTAAAACACATAAAACCATGGATAAAATTATGTATATATAGAAAAATATAGCTGTGAATTTATCAGAATAAATATGGATAAAAAATCGTTTCTTATCTGATAAAAACGGCAAGTTCATGAAATGGGAAGAGAATAAGAGCCACCGCCAACGCGTTTCGTCCGTATCCTGGACTTCTTCAAGGGATATTCTCTTCCCATTTCATGAACTTGCCGTTTTTATCAGATAAGAAACGATTTTTTATCCATATTTATTCTGATAAATTCACAGCTATATTTTTCTATATATACATAATTTTATCCATGGTTTTATGTGTTTTACGTCTTTTATCCTTCATGTAGGAGGATATTATTGTTGTGTCTGATTAAAAATAATTAATGCTTTTTAAAAAATGAATTTTTCTCACTTTTATTAAGTCACATTTTACTTTATGTATTATTGTCACTAATTACCTATGGATTCCCAATAGGATCTTTTTGCATTGGCACTTTAGTTGTACTGATTGTTTCTAAAGATCACACACTAACAAGTTTATATATATTGGATGATGATGGTAGTTTAAATACTGCCACCCTTGTATTAGCATTGTATTGCACAAAATCACAGGTTTGGTATTAGTTTTATTTATTTATTTTTTAATAAGTTATATAAGCACAATAGGCGCTCCATGCCAGCTCTGGTATTTTTTGATTGTTTGTATATGTAACAGACCACCACTGTTACATCTTTCTGCTGGTTGAGCTGACACCCATATGTTATTGGGGGGTGCATGATAACGGTCTCACAAAAAACCCTTTAATGTGAGATAAAGGACACACATTTGAGACAATATTATATATAGGGACTCATACACAATTGGCGCTGCAGTCTTCTGTTACACATACATATATATATATATATATATATATACACACACACACACATATATATACACATATATACACTACCGTTCAAAAGTTTGGGGTCACTCTATACATTCTTAATGTGGTAAATGACTATACTAGCTGCAAACGTCTGTTTTTTAAAGGAATATCTACATAGGTGTATAGAGCCCCATTTCCAGCAACCATCACTCCATTGTTCTAATGGTACATTGTGTTTGCTAAGTGCGTTAGAAGACTAATGGATGATTAGAAAACACTTGTGGAGTTATGTTAGAACAGCTGAAAATGGGTTTGATTGTTAGAGAAGCTATAAAACTGCCCTTCCATTGAGCTAGTTGAGTATCTGGAGCATCACATTTGTGGATTCTATTATACTCTCCAAATGGCCAGAAAAAGAGAACTTTCATGTGAAACTCGACAGTCTATTCTTGTTCTTAGAAATGAAGGCTATTCCATGCTAGAAATTGCCAAGAAACTGAACATTTCCTACAACGGTGTGTACTACTCCCTTCATGGAACAGCACAAACAGGCTCTAATCAGAGCAGAAAGAGAAGTGGGAGGCCCTGGTGCACAACTGTGCAAGAAGAAAAGTACATTAGAGTCTCTAGAAATAGAAGCCTCATAAGTCCTCAACTGGCAGCTTCATTAAATGGTACCCACAAAACGCCAGTGTCAATGTCTACAGTGAAGAAGCAACTCCGGGATTCTGGCCTTCTAGGCAGAGTGGCAAAGAAAAAGCCATATCTAAGACTGACCAATAAAAGGAAAAGACTAATATGGGCAAAAGAACACAGACATTGGACAGAGGAAGATTGGAAAAAAGTGTTATGGAAAGACGAATCGAAGTTTGGGTGTTTGGATCACAGAGAAGAACATTTGTGAGACGCAGAACAAGTGAAAAGATGCTGGATGAGTGCCTGACACCACCTGTCAAGCATGGTGGAGGTAATGTGATGGTCTGGGGCTGCTTTGGTGCTGGTAATGTAGGAGATTTGTACAAGGTATTTTGAATAAGGAAGGCTATCACTCCATTTTGCAATGCCATGCCATACCCTGTGGACAGCACTTGATTGGAGCCAATTTCCTCCTCCAACAGGACAATGACCCAAAGCACACCTCCAAATTATGCAAGAATTATTTAGGGAAGAAGCAGGTAGCTCGTATTCTGTCTGTAATGGAGTGGCCAGCGCAGTCACCAGATCTCAACCCCATTGAGCTGTTGTGGAAGCAGCTTGACCGTATGGTAAGCAAGAAGTGCCCATCAAGCCAATCCCACTTGTGGGAGGTGCTTCAGGAAGTGTGGAGTGACATTTATTCAGAATACCTCAACAAATTAATAACTAGAATGCCAAAGGTCTGCCATGCTGTAATTGCTGGAAAAGGAGCATTCTTTGACGAAAATTATTATTTCAAACAAAATCATTATTTCTAACCTAGCCAATGTCTTGACTATATGTTCTATTCATTTTGCATCTCACTTGATAAATAAAAGTCAGTTTTCATGTAAAACACGAAATTGTCTGGGTGACCCCAAACTTTTGAACGGTAGTGTATATACATATATACACACACACACACACACACATATATATATATATATATATATATATAAATATATATATATATAATACGGCCGGTGCCACAAAATATAAACAGCAAGGGTGCACATCCTTTAAACAAAACACAGAAGCGCAGCACTCCATGGACTTCAAGGAAATGACCACAGCACAATCCACGATGCATAATTTTACCAATATTAAGCTTTGTGCTGTGGTTATTTCCTGGAAGTCCACGGAGTGCAGCCATCCTTGTTCATTATATATATATATATATATATATATATTAGGGGTGAGCGGGTTCGGATTTCTGAAATCCGAACCCCACCGAGCCCCCCGATCCGAGTCAGGCTCGACTTTTCCCGCCTGACTCGGATCTGAAATCGAGGCAAAACGTCATCATCCCGCCTTCCGGGTCTTGCGGGTTTTGGATCCTATATAAGGTACCCGCGTCGGCGCCATTTTCTCACTCGGCTGTGGACAGTGAAGAGGGAGGGTGGGAGTTAGGGCTGGCTGGGCTGTGTAGTGTAGTGTAGTGTAGTGCAGAGTAGTGTTGTGCTGTGCTGTGCTGCGCTGTGCTGCTGTTGTCCATAGGGGCTGTGTCCACTACTTCAAAGTCCATAGGGGCTGGCTGTGTTGTGCTGTGCTGCTGTTGTCCATAGGGGCTGTGTCCACTACTTCAGTCCATAGGGGCTGGCTGGACTGTGTTGTGCAGTCAGTTTTCCATAGGGGCTGTGTCCACTCCAAAGTCCTGTGCAGTGTCCCAGTCCTAAACGGGTGCTGTAGTGTTGTCCAGGGGGTGCTCTGTCCATCAGGGGTGCTCCCCCCAAGTGCTAATAAAAAATATATTTTTTCTGTGTTTGTGAATTGTCTGCGCAGTAGCCGCACGTGCATCAACAAAGTAGTGCCAAGCGTGCGCCTGTGTCATAAGTAAAGGGCTGACTGGCTTGACCATTAAAGGGTGCTGTAACCCCCAAAGTACACTCCAAACCAAATAAAAAAATATTTTCTGTGTTTGTGAATTGTGTGCGCAGTAGCCGCACGTGCATCAACAAAGTAGTGCCAAGCGTGCGTCTGTGTCATAAGTAAAGGGCCGGCTGGCTTGACCGTTAAAGGGTGCTGTAACCCCCAAAGTATACTCCAAACCAAATAAAAAAATATTTTCTGTGTTTGTGAATTGTGTGCGCAGTAGCCGCACGTGCATCAACAAAGTAGTGCCAAGCGTGCGCCTGTGTCATAAGTAAAGGCTGGCTTGACCGTTAAAGGGTGCTGTAACCCCCAAAGTACACTCCAAACCAAATAAAAAAATATTTTCTGTGTTTGTGAATTGTGTGCACTGTGGCTGCACGTGCATCAACAAAGGAGCAGTGCCAAGCGTGCGCCTGTGTCCCATAAGTAAAGAGCCGGCTGGCTCATTTCTTAAAGGCTGGTGTAACCCACAAAGTGCACTACTCTCCAGCAAAAATAAAAAAATATTTTCTGTGTTTGTGTGCGCCTTAGCCGCACGTATATATCAATATAACATAAATGGAGGACCAAACTTTCTCCGATAAAAATAAAATAGGGAAAGATCAAGAACCACTTCCTCCTAGTGCTGTTGCTGCTGCTGGGAGTTGTTCATCATCCCAGAGAGGAAGTAGGAACACCACTACTTTTACTAAACAATTGACCCTCCAACAGTCCCTAGCGATGAGGATGAAGTACGACAGCAGTCATCCTGAAGCAAAACGTATAACTGAGGCCTTGACTGCTATGTTGGTGTTAGACGTGCGTCCGGTATCCGCCATTAGTGCAGTGGGATTTAGACAATTGATGGAGGTAGTGTGTCCCCGGTTCCAAATCCCGTCTAGATTCCACCAGCATCCTCAAAGCAGCAGCGACAAGCGTGCGTCTGTCTGTTAAAGGGTGGTGTAACCCTGAAAGTGTGCTCCACAAACAATAAAAAAATTCTTTTTTTTCTCTTTGTGAAATGTGTGGGCTGTAGCCACACCTGCATCCTTAAAGCAGCAGCGACAAGCGTGCGTCTGTCTGTTAAAGGGTGGTGTAACCCTCAAAGTGCACTCCACAAACAATAAAAAAATTCTTCTTTTTTTTTCTCTTTGTGAAATGTGTGGGCTGTAGCCGCACCTGCATCCTTAAAGCAGCAGCGACAAGCGTGCGTCTGTCTGTTAAAGGGTGGTGTAACCCTCAAAGTGTGCTCCACAAACAATAAAAATATTCTTCCTTTTTTTCTGTCTTTGTGAAATGTGTGGGCTGTAGCCGCACCTGCATCCTTAAAGCAGCTGCGACAAGCGTGCATCTGTCTGTTAAAGGGTGGTGTAACCCTCAAAGTGCGCTCCACAAACAATAAAAAAAAATTGTTTTTTTTTCTGTCTTTGTGAATTGTGTGGGCTGTAGCCGCACTTGCATCCTCAAAGCAGCAGCGACAAGCGTACATCTGTCTGTTAAAGGGTGGTGTAACCCTCAAAGTGCTCCAAAAAATAAAAAACTATTTTTTTATGTGTTTGTGACTTTTGTGCGATGTAGCCGCACGTGCATCAACACAGTAGCAGCGCCAAGCGTGCGCCTGTGTCATAAGTCAAGGGCCGGTTTGGACATCTGGTCCAGACTGAAGGACGTGCCAACAATTTCTGACAAGTCTACTGTCACTGCATATGATACTGTCCTCAAAGCAGCAGCGACAAGCGTGCGTCTGTCTGTTAAAGGGTGGTGTAACCCTCAAAGTGCGCTCCACAAACAATAAAAATATTCTTCTTCTTTTTTTCTGTCTTTGTGAAATGTGTGGGCTGTAGCCGCACCTGCATCCTTAAAGCATCAGCGACAAGCGTGCGTCTGTCTTTTAAAGGGTGGTGTAACCCTCAAAGTGCGCTCCACAAACAATAAAAAAATTCTTTTTTTTTCTGTCTTTGTGAATTGTGTGGGCTGTAGCCGCACTTGCATCCTCAAAGCAGCAGTGACAAGCGTGCGTCTGTCTGTTAAAGGGTGGTGTAACCCTCAAAGTGCGCTCCACAAACAATAAAAAAATTCTTCTTTTTCTTTCTGTCTTTGTGAAATGTGTGGGCTGTAGCCGCACCTGCATCCTTAAAGCAGCAGCGACAAGCGTGCGTCTGTCTGTTAAAGGATTACATCGGTGAGAGCATCCAAGTAGGCATGTCAGGAAAAAGAAGCAATTTGGAGCTCCCTGTAAAACTGGCTCTATATTACCTGAGTTGCTCCCCCTCCAGTGTGTACTCCGAAAGAGTGTTTAATGCAGCCGGGAACCTTGTCAGCGAAAGGCGTAGGAGGTTGCTTCCACAAAATGTGGAGAAGATGATGTTCATAAAATTAATTATCAACTCTTCCAGGGAGACCAGCCTCCAGAACGTACAGAGGGACCTGTGGTTGTGGATTCCAGCGGGGTCGAATTAATACTCTGGGAGGATGAGGATGTACACAACACTGAAGAGGGTGAGGAATCGGTGGATGAGGAGGATGAGGACGACATCTTGCCTCCGTAGAGCCAGTTTGTGCAGGGACAGATTAATTGCCAGCTTGTTTTGTGGGGGCCCAAACGAACCAATCATTTCAGCCACAGTCGTGTGGCAGACCCTGGCGCTGAAATGTTTGGTTTGTTAAAGTGTGCATGTCCTGTTTATACAACATAAGGGTGGGTGGGAGGGCCCAAGGACAATTCCATCTTGCACCTCTTTTTTTTCTTTGTATTATGTACTGTTTGGGGCCTAGTTTTTCAAACTGCCATCCTGTCTGCCACTGCAGTGTCACTCCTACATGGACCACGTGTTTGTGCCGCCCACTCGTATCTCTTAGCATAGTCATCCAGCTACCTCGGTGCAACCTTTTGGATATAAAAACACTATTGTGAGGTGTGAGGTGTTCAGAATAGACTGGAAATGAGTGGAAAATTAAGGTTATTGAGGTTAATAATAGCATAGGAGCAGAAAAACACACAAAATCTGTGATTTTAGCTGTTTTTATGCTTTTTTTCAAAAAAATACAGATCCAAAACACAAAACCCAGAACCCAAAACACGGAAGGGTGGTTTTGGCAAAACCAATCCAGATCCAAAACACGAAGAAAGATCCAAAACCAAAACACAAAATACAAAAAGTGGCCGGTGCACACCCCTAATAAATATACACATATATTAGTGATAATGTTGTTTATTTGGGGATATATATCTATAGATATAGATATCTATAGATATATGTGTATATATATATATATATATATATATATAATATAGATAGGTATATATACATGACAGAGCTCAGCCCCCCTCTCTGCCTACAGTGCCTGGTTAAACTTACTTTTCAATGCAGCTGGCGGGGAGGGGGGCAGAGGCAGAGCCCTGGAATACCCCTAGGGCATTCCAGTCACCCCTAGGCATTTGCTTATAATACCTATGCCTAGGGCCGGCTCTGCATGTGTAGATGCAATTTCTTTAGGATTTGCATCTGCGATAATATGCAGATACAAGTTTCAGCTTCGCCCTGCTGTAATTGCGAGTGATTACAAGCCCTGAGACACCCACTTTCAATGTCTGTGGACAATGGAAATCCACTGCTGTACTCAAACACTCCACCATTCGCGATGACCATTGACACATGACCAGGGCCGGTGCAAGGTTTCTTGGCACACTAGGCATTTCTTCAACCTTGCACCCCTCCCCCCACCCTTGGATAGCGACACAAGCCCTTATGCAGTGCCCCCAGTAGTGCCCCTTAAACAGTGCCCTCAGTAGTGCCCCTTATACAGTGCCTCCAGTTGTGGTCCCACTATGCAGTGGCCCTTATATAGTGCCCAAAGTAGTGGTCCCCCTATGCAGTGCCCCTTATATAGTGCCCCAGGTAGTGGTTCCCCTATGTAGTACCCCTTATATAATGCCCCCAGTAGTAGTCCCCCTTATATAGTGTCCCCAGTACTAACCCCCCAGTGCAGTGCCCCCAGTAGTGGTTCCTCCTCAGCAGTGCTCCCAGTAGTAGTCCCCACAGCAGTGCCCCCAGTAGTAGTCCCCCCAGCAGTGCCCCCAGTTGTAGTCCTCCCCAGCAATGCCCCCAGCAGTAATCCCCACCTATGCAGTGCCCCCAGCAGTAATCCCCACCTATGCAGTGCCCCCACTAGTGGTCCCACCAGTGCAGTGCCTCCAGTAGTAGTCCCCCCAGCAGTGCCCACAGTAGTAGTCCCTCCCAAAAATACCCCCAGTAGTAGTCCCCCCAGCAGTGCCCCCAGTGGTTGTCCCCCCCCAGCAGTGCCCACAGTGGTAGTCTCCCCCCAGCAGTGCCCCCAGTAGTAGTCCCCCACAGCAGATACCCCAGTAGTAGTCCCCACCAGCAGTGCCCCCAGTAGTAGTCCATACCTCCCCCCAGTAGTACCCCCAGCAGTGATCCAAGGGCCAGACAGACACATTAAAAAAAACTCCACTTACCTTAAACCCCGCTTCAGCGTCCACTCCTCTGTCCCCCCGGGCCAGCCATCTCTGCATGATGGGAGAGACGCAATGACACCTCTCCCATCACCCACTGCGGGAGATGGAAAATGGAGCTCATGAGTGAGCTCCAGCCCGGCTTCAGCAGTGGGCGCAGCAGCCGATGAGAGTCTGTCTGACTCTATTTGGCTGCTAAAACAAGCACACAGCTGCCGGCGCTGGCGGCTGTGTGTTTCTTTTACTATTAGTATAGTGCTGGCTGCACTTATGTGCGGTAAGCACTACACATTATTCCAGAGGCGCCATGCATAAGTTTGCCTAGTGGTAGCGCCGCCCTGCACATGATGCCCTATAGGGGGCGCAGTGTCTCCTTCTGAACTTTCTCTAAACATGGCCTCTGTGGCTGTGGCTCTGCATTTCAGAATGCCAATGAGATTACTTTTTTATTGCAATCACTTCAAGCCGCCTCCCAGTCAGCTCCCAGGAGCACATCCCATGACTTTCCGCTGCCAGCTCAAATGAGAGAGTTTCTGTAGGCAACAGCGATCTGCGTACACTCAGTGGTATGCATGCACTGTAGGGGTTTCCAGTGCTTTCCAGGCATGCGCAGTAGCACATAATCACTCAACTGCGCAAATATTGATACTGCATTTCTGAACCAGACCCTGTAAGCCATTAGTCATGTGGCCTTTGTTCTGGTGTTTGTCCTATTTCTTATAGTGATTGATCTCTCTTTTGCTCAATTATGCCTCTCCAACATTTAAGTACCCATGACGTGTACCTTCTGATTGTTTATTGTTTGCTCTTTTGTCAGTATTCTTTAATAAATACAGTATGTACAAAAAAAGTGTTTCTATTTCAAGAGGATTACCCTCCTGTAGCACCATTACAATAACCTTTTGCCTGGCAAGACTGGTAGGCTTTATCAGAGGCTGCAGTTGTGGAGAAAGGAGAACTTCTAACAGTAATAGCGCATTTCCTTTCCAGCTTAATGACCAGGGGGCCTATGTATTAAGAATCACGGCAGTGCAACGATTATCATCAGTCACCATAGTTGCTG
The DNA here is from genome assembly GCA_031769625.1 of Taudactylus pleione. NCBI lineage: Eukaryota > Metazoa > Chordata > Amphibia > Anura > Myobatrachidae > Taudactylus > Taudactylus pleione. The sequence continues at coordinate 757,650 of JAUIMM010000702.1, read as the reverse complement.
GAGGAATCGTTTTTTAAATAATTATCCCCAATTTATATTAGCAATTTCTACGGAGACAGCACTTTTAGTGTTGTCCCTGCAAACAACTTCCTGGCACACTCATGAAAGACTCCTCCACAATTTCTGACACTGTACATGCACTCAGTATCAGTTTCCAAGAGTCTTCACCAGAGGTCTGAGACTGCGGGAGAGGGATCGCAAGATCGGTTTTTGGAGCTTGATGCATAGCGGTCAGAATGCAATCCTTATTAAAAAATAATGGGGACTGCAGTCTGAAGCACAAGTAATGGTGCCCACCCACTAGATGATTAAACCTACCGATTGAGCGATAACGACGTCGATAACGCTCAATCGCTTGGTAATCGCCCGTAAATCGGGCAGTTTAATGTAAAAAACGACCTGCGATGCTTGTGCCCGCTGGTCGTTTTTGACATCTGTCATCGCCAGGACATGCTGGTCAACATGACGATCATGTCAGCTTCAGCATGTACGGGGATGATGGATATGCCTAACCTGAACGACTGAACGTTCAGTGTAGGCACATCACAGACATAGAAATGACAGCATGATTAAAATGTTGTAATCGTGCAGTCGTTTCTATGTCGTGTAGTGGATGGATTATTTTATGAAAAATGGGCTGATAAATATGCCCCATAGTATCTAAGGGCCCTAAGTTACTACAGTCCGCATTTAAAATGCTGTTGTAGTGTGCTGTTTCCGACTAAATTCGCATTGCCAAATTAGGAAATATCACAGGAATTTATCAAAAATCCCTCGCAGGGTCAGAGCTTGCGATAAAGCACTGTCTCTGCGAATATCATCTGCATACTTCTCCACCCCCGCGATCCCTCCGCCCCCCCCCCCTCCCTGCTCAGATTACACTTACCTCCGATGATCTGTGCTTCGGTAATGTCCTCTGGGGCCTCTCCAGTCAGGTGGTTTCCTGGCTCCTGCACTGTAATCCTGGCCAGCTGTGCAATGCAGCAGCTGACCAGGGTCACAGTGCAGGAGTCGGGAGACCAGCTGACCGAAGCCCCAGAGGACATCACCGGAGCACCAATCTCTGGTCCCTGGATGCAGGTAAGTTTTGTGTTAACTATTTTTTTTTTGTAGTGATCAACTTGTGGTCTATTTAGACCACACAGCTGATCACTGGGACCCAGCTCCCGGCTTAGAGCAGAGCAGGAGTCGGGGAACCTGGGGAAACCCTGATAACGCCATCTCCAGGTGGCGTTATTATCACAGGGCTTCCCCCTGTATTTTTTCACATTTTATTTTTAGTAAATCTGGGCAAATCACATTTCCCATTACAAGTATGGGAAATTGCTTACTAAAAATATGTGATAATTAGATGAATAGGGGTCAGATGCATAGGGAGTAGAATTTTAGGAATTCTACTCCAATTGCCCTTTAGTAAATTTATGTGATACTAAAATAATATGAAAAGGATGTAAAAACACCCTTTTCACTTTATTTTAGTAAAAATAATGTAATTAAATAGGGAATTGTTGCAATCATTTACCTGTTATTGTACCATAGTGCTTTGTATATTTGTATATCACATTTCAGCATGCATATTTGAATCACTTTAATTTCATATTTACATTTCTATTTTCTTTGTCAATGTTATTTTTGCATAATAATGAATAAAGATGAAAATATGAAAAAAGACGAAAACCACACCTCATTATTGAACGTGCTTGTTCTCTATTCTTTATTACAAAACTGTTTGGAAGTCTGGTAGTAGCACTCCTCTATTATCAATAAAGGGGAAACTCTTATCTGCTACTGAAAATAAAGGTTTGCACTTTTAAAGCTGATTTTTGTCATGAACACTCCTCACAAATATTTGACTAATTGTTTTAGAAGGAAATCTATCTAAAAGTGTTGCATAATATGTAATTTATTTTGCATAGGTGAAATATGTCTATAGGTAACAAACTACAAAACATGCACCTGCTTTGCACCAGCAATGAACACGTTAATGTACTCATTTCTTTTTCAAAAAGAGCAGTAAGAAATACACAGGGTAGATTAATGTACTAACCTTTGATCTAAGGAAACCCGAGTCTTATTTACAGCTGTGGGGACAGAAAACCATGCTTACATGGAAAGAGGGAAATAATTATTTAGCTGAACAAATAGCAGATTTGTCCTTGCTCTCTGTACTGACCAGATATAGTTTACACTCATGTCTGCAGCTGGTAAAAAGTAACAGTCCAAACATGAGGTGAATTAGAAGTTCAAACATGCCCATTTCTCCTGCAGTGTTTGACCTTCCCTATCTTCCTCCCTGTCTGTTCTCATTTGATTTAGCTGGCCTGGGTTCTTATCCGAATTGTATGTGATTGAAGGATGAGCACTATTATCTGGGGTGTTGATGGATTTAGGTTTAAAAAGGGTTCAATTAGTGACATTTCTCATTAGGTAGCTGCTTTCCTGCTAACATTATCTACATTCTGAGTAGAAATAGGACACATGCTGTATCTGGGAGTATGATGGAGAAATGAATCGACATTGGGTCTAGTAGGATTTGTTTAAACAGACTGGTCCAAAGGAAATTTTGCTTAAAATAAATTATCTTATCATATATGCATATGTTCATAAAACAGTAGTAGATATATAATGCATTGACATTCTTAAATACAATAAGATGAGATCAGCCCAGACCATGTATTAGGTAACTAATGCTGAGAAAAATAATAATTAACAAGACAATGGCGTGCACCTCAAAGCAGCATAGGTTGCAATCGAGTTACCAGCTCGAAGCAATGTATACAAAACACAACAACCTCACTTGTGCTTATGAGTTATTCCTTCAGTAGTTCATGTCACATGTGTCCAAAATGTTCCAATGTAGGTAATCCACAGTACATGAAAAGGATAAGGAAAGTACAACAGGGTAATACAGTCACTTCCTGGGTACACTCCACCACAAGGTATTGTCACACAAAAAGAAGAAAGTTAAACGGGGATCCACTGCCAGCTATAGGGGCCTATTCATCATAACTTAAAATTCGATGGAGGTAATTAGGTTTAGAACTCGCATGAAGTTTTACCTAATTACCGGAGGAATTTATCATTCCTTCTCCCCATCAGTATCTATTCTAAAAAGCTGTCATTTTTGCAATGATGGCTTTTCGGGAAATAGATACTTTTCCCTGCCTGCTCTAACTTACCGCAGCTGTAATCAGTGCTGCGCATGTGCTGTTACATCCGTAAGAGCAGCACATGCACAGCACTGTCTACAGCTGCGGTAATTGTGTGTGTCCCCCCCACCCTTCCGAGTAAAACTTTACTCAGCACAGACAGTGAGATAGCCACACACTAGCATGCTGGAATAAATAGTAGAACTATAGAGGAGACACTTATCTTGAGAAAGGCGCCGCAGAGCACCGAAACATGTTGAATAGGGTCTCATCCCTTTTTCTCACCTATATCTGTGTGGCTTCCCTACCATCTATGCTACTCCTGTGCCTTTTTGTAATCCCAGGCTCCATCTTTATAAGGACAGAGAGTTGAGCATTAGTCTATCCTGATGGTAGGGTTTTCTCATTTTTAATTTTGGAATTTTATATATTTTTTTCATGCTATTTCAATAAACATCCCATTGTGTGGGTTATATATGAGGAATCGGTATGAAATACCGTGGGCTGCATGGCCGGCGGTTCGATTCCCGGCAGCGGCAGCCCGACACTGGAACAGATCCCGGCACCCAACACCGCTGGAAATCCTGATTGTCCCTAGGTAAGTATTAACTAACCTAACCTACCCACCGAACCCTAACCCTCCCTTAGGGGTACCTAACCCTAACCTCCCCCCAAGTGCCTAACCCTAATCCCCCCTCTAAGTGCCTAAACCTAACCCCCCCTTCCCCGCTGCCTAAATCTAAGTCCCCCAGGGGGGTGCCTAACCCTAACCTCCCCCCGGGGGTGCCTAACCCTGACCCTCCCTGCCCCTAGCCTAACCCTAACCTCCCGGGGAGATGCCTAACCCTAAGACCCCCCGGGAGTCCTAAACTTAACCCTCCCCCCCACGCGGCCCGGCATCCCTTCGATCGGGATGCCGGGCGCCGGTCTCCCGGCGCCGGTGAAATGAGTGGCGTCTACATCTAGATGCCGGGCATTTCACCCTCGCCGGGATATGACAATCGGGAAGCCGGCTGTCGGTATAATGTCAGCCGGCTTCCCAATTGCATCCCATATATGAAACTGGGTGACTCCCTTGTTTTTGTTTCTATGTTTTTGAACCCTAATCCAATGTGAGGAACCCACGCAGTGGATAATCAAAGATACCTTTATGTGCAAGTACTACGTTATCAGAAGTAAGCATACATGTAAGGAATTCACTATATCACCTTTCCCCTCACTGATGGGTGAGATTTCATCAAGGGAGTAAGAACTGAAGCTGGGAGTGGATCCGCGTTCACCTTTCTCTTTTTGTGTGACAATACCTTGCGGTGGAGTGTACCCAGGAAGTGACTGTATTACCCTGTTGTACTTTTCTTATCCTTTTCATGCACTGTGGATTACCTACATTGCAACATTTTGGACACATGTGAAATGAACTACTGAAGGAACAACTCATAACCGCAAGTGAGGTTGTTGTTTTTTTGTAACTAATGCTATCCAGATTACATTATAGGTGCCCATATGTAGTAGGTGTGATTTGGTGGTACCGGCATGATTTTGGTGAGATAACAACTAGAGTTGGTAATTGGTTCTAATGCAAAAACAAACACACGTCCAGCAAATCACAACCTATTATACAGCGGCCAATAATTTTCTGTTTCATTACTACTATAAACTTAACCACAAAGTCAAACAGTAGATGCATTTTTTTTTTGTTTGGTAAATTTCCAAACAACATATATGTTTATGTTGTACACTAATCCTGTTGTAACTGCATCTTTTTACGCAGATACTGTGCGCTAATATGCAAAGGTCACAGCCACCGGTATATGTATTGAGACAACCATTGGTGGCTTTGCAAATCCAGGTGGCTACGTAAAAAGTTGCAGCATCTGCATAACTCTATGGTTGTGCAGAATGGTCACAGAATGAAACTGTGTACAAAGATACAGTCGTTGGATCCGACAGACCTATAAAACGACTGTGACATACCCACCTTTTTCTAACTATTCTCCATTACCACCCACAAACGGACTCTAACTGTCAATCATTCTGCGTCTAAGGGCCGTATTCAATTGCCGGCGAAAAAGCCGAGATCGGCAAAAAGTTCTCACCTTGTAACCAATGGAAAAGATTTGTCTCTGAATGAAGGCGTAAATAAGTGCAGAATTGGGGGCATGTGGTGCAAAGTTGCGGCAACACCCCTGCAGCCTTGGGACAGTCCCCCAAAGGTAAACTGCATAAAAAAAAGTTTAAAAATTACTTTAGATCACTCCAAAAAAGTACTTTTGTTTTGGGGGTGAAAAAAACGTTGAGGGACAAACTTAAAAACTAGCGAAATCAACTCCAGGGGGTCCCCCAAGTATGCCCAAGCTGTTTTTTTGATTGCAGGTGCTTGCTGAAGGTGCGTTTTTTATGTTTTTTAAAAACACACTTTAGTGATTTTTAACCATGCTTACACCCATTTTCATGTACCCTAAATTTGCTGGGACTACTTGTTTTTTGCAAATAAAAAACCTCCTAAATGCTATTCACCACTTGTGCAAAGACGCTAAATAGCGCCAATTGAGAACATTTAACCACCCCAAATACCTCAAGCAGGGCTATTCGGGGGTATCCATAGTGATCCCCCATTTCAGTGCATCTTTTGGGGGGTGTCAGGCTGATTTCTCCAAATCTGACAGAACTTTTAGCCTGTTTGAGCTTCGCCAGGATTTTCGCGTCGTTTGCAATTGAATAGGGCAAATAGCGGTGACGAGCGCGATATTTTTCTGAAGCCAAAACTGGCAATGATGGCGAAAACTTTGGCATGCGAAATCTCAGGGACTTTTTCACCGGCAATTGAATAAGGGCCCAAAGCAGGATGCATAAAGGTGTCTATGTACTAAGCCTTAGAGAGAGATAAAGACGGAGATAAAGTACAAACCAATCAGCTCCTAACTCTCATTTTTCAAACACAGCCTGTAATGTGACAGGAGCTGATTGGTTGGTACTTTATCTCTCTCCAAGGCTTAGTACATAGAATCTTGCAAAAATTAAAATGTAAATGGAATTTAATCAATAACAATAGACAGTTTTAATAGAAAGTGACAGAAAATGGATTATTGCTCCTGTAGTAGTATTTATTGATGATTTACTAGCAATAGTGACCTCTAGTGTTTGCTTGGTGATATATCTCTGTACAAACAGCCAAAGGAAAAAAAACAAATATTAAGTAAATTCACAAATATATTACATCTTGTTCTTATAATAAATGTCAAAGAATCGGTATAACATTGGTTTTACACTGCTAGAAGAAATTATCATTATACTGTCCTCTAGACAACACTTCCTGGGACAAAAGCTAACATAGCGTATGTTTAAAATAGTGGTGACCAACTTCTTCTATCGTCTAGATGTGAATAGTGGAGAGCCAAATAATGTGCTGCTCAAAATGTATAAAGACCAAACTAGTAATTATGTATTGTACAGCATTATAGAATATATGGTATTGTGTAATAAAACACAAACATCCATGGCATAGGGAAAATGGTATACACTTGGTTTGATCACCATATACAGCTTATTACCTGGCACGTATTGATCACCCTACACAGCCCTGCGCCTAGCATAACAGCTTTGCAAATGCAACAACCACTAGAAGCTTGCTTACAAAATCTTCCACAAATTTTGGGGTCCCATCTGAATTCCCGAGAGAGTTGCCAACCTTCCACATGTGGGGGCATGATTCGCATCATAAGTGTTCAATGCTGTGATTTCAGTTTTGTACAGTGGAAGGCGGGACTATGGTGATGCAATTACGGGAGGCTGGGCAATGGTGATGCAATTATGGTGCACACCTCCCACATGTTTGTCCCCTCTGGGAGAAAATTATTGGAATTTGGCAATTATGGTGCCAATTCTCAGATAAATAAACTTTATAGAATGTCCACAAAAGTCACATATCAACAGTGTTGGACTTTGACATGAAGGGCTCCCTGGGGGAATGGGGGAAGCAGTGGTAGGGGCTTAAGGGGAGTGGTCATCCACTAAAGGGGGTGTGGCCAGCCACTACAGATGCTTGGCTAACATTTAGCAAATGTTGATGTAGTTTCTATAGAAGGGACCCAAACCCCAATGCTGATCAGTGGTCCTGCTCCACCATGTAACTGACCATTTAATTGGGTAAAAATCCATAGTTTGAGGTCTGGAACTTGGCATCTAAAGGAGGAGGGTAGGGCCCACAGGCAATGGGGCCCCCCGGGGATTTCCCTTGAAGGCCCAGTGTGGGCCAGTCCAACACTGCATGTCAACAACACACAGCCTAAGCCACCCAAGGGTGGATACCAACTGAAAATGGAAAATGAAATGTAACAAAATTACCTAAAATAAAACTTCAGAGCCAACATTTCCCTGGCAATTCTATTTTTTTTCCAACTATCTCAGCGGCCCCTCTATATTAGCAGGGAAGAGAATAGTCTGCTAGCATGGAGACACTATGGAGAGAAAACCACCTTGATTTTAGTCAATGTAATTGATGGACTTCTAGCTTATAAAATCAACAAAAGAAACCACGATTATTGCAATTTATGAAGCAGAAGCTTTTTTACTTAGGAACCTTGCGATGCTCACAGTTTAAGGTAGCTGAAGGCTGCATAAGCCTAAAGCTACATAAGGGTACAGGCTTGGAGCAGATAGGTGGGTTAAAATGGCAGGTTTACATAATTGGTTGATTGACAGGTCAATAGGGCCTGGTTTAGCCTATCATAGGGCAGATAGGGAGGGTCTGAAGAAGTTATATAGGGTCAGGTCAAGTGTAAGGACTTCCTCTTAAGGAATTCCCGCCCACCATCCCCTTTCTTTTTGCTATTGTTTTGTTGTTGTGCGTTCAGAGTGACAGGTGTCATTTGTCTAATAATTTAATTGCAATTATAGCAAAGCTCAGCAAGGTAGGAAAGCATTGTTTTTCAGCGGTGGACGCAGTGTTATCTGTGGTGGCACCTTCGCTTTAAAATTAAATAAAAGCTGTGACCTTATTTAAATTCAAATTTTCTGTGTCTGGTTTCGTTATTTCTAGTTGCTGGTTATAAGTATTATTTATTTGAATTAATTTATCTTGAGGTTATCAGGCTATAGAGACAACTTATGAGTAGTTATATGTAATAAAAATGCTTGTTAATGTGAAAGGTGAAGATGAGACCCCTTGGTTTTCCAGTGATTTCAGTTCATGGCTAAGACGATACCACCTTCTGCATGCCAGCAACTGTGACAGACCCATTTCCACAACCTTGAGAGGTGTGGGGCTAGCACTGAAGTGAGCAGAGAATCACAATTTTTACACATCTGGACATATTTTGACCTAGTTTTGCCTTGGTATGTGTGACCTACAGTATTCACAAACAATGTGTCAGACTGGATGGCAGCTGCAATATTGTGTATCATAGACTACAATTGACTGATCCCTGTAGTGATTAGACTCTTACAGAATAATTGTCCGGTCTCCTGAACTGATTCTGTAATATTAACCAATCATTGCTGTAAAGGTATAAAATAATTCCTGTCTTTAAAGTTGAGGTTTACAATACACAAGTAAATAAACAATATACTATTTTGAATATAGTGTATTCTTACTTTTCATGCATTTGAATGTCAACAGATGGCAATAATATTTGCCTGTTTAACCCCTTCACTGCTAAAAACTAGACAACCTACCGCATTAACGGAGGGATAACTTTTTGTTATTTGGCACAAGATGGGGAATATAAGGGCTTTAGGTCTTCCCCATGTGTGGAAAATTAAATTTTTTGTGAACTATTACCATTATTGTCTGATCACCAGATAATAACTACTAAGTTGGGGCACATAATTTGAAGACTCTCTTCTTTCAAGATAGTGCCCCCCTGTGTATGCATGCCATTAAGTGGGGGACAGGGCGCAATATGACCTTCCCCATCTAAGGACACATTTTTTCCCCACAGTGCTGGGAGATACATTTGTAATTATGGGTGTTATAAGGCATGTAGTGCCCTCTCAAACAGATATGGAAAAATTAAATTTTCTATAGTGCAAGGTAATATTGTCTGGTGATCACCAGACAATAGCTACTAGTTGGGCACATAATATAAAAGAGCATATTGCCCTCAAATATGGGTGCCCACAAAGTTGCCAGTGTCATTACGGGGATGATAGGACACATGATGCCCTCCCCCCATATACTGCAAATTGGGCATGGAATCCCGGCAGTCGGTCAGAATACCGTCAGCTGTCTCTTGACAGTCAGAATCCCAACACAACTACATAAGTATACTAACACTAGCCCCTAACACTAACCCTTCCACCACAGCCTAACCCTAAACCTCCCCTCCAACAACCTAACCCTCCACAACCACAGCCTAACCCTCCCCACCTGTAGCCTAACCATCCCCCTAGTGCATAAGCCCTAAACCAAACCCTCCCCCTAATCCTAATACTTACCATTGGGATGCCGGCGGTCGGGATCCTGGAGCCGGGATTCCGACTGCTGTCAGGATTCCAACGCCAGTATTCTGAGCTCTGCCATCGCAACTGCTGGGGTGGTGACTACATCCCACGGAAAACATATATTTTCCGTAGCACGGCATAACTTTGTCCGGTACTCAATAAATACTAAGGGGACCCATCATTTGAAAGAGAGCACTCCCCTCTTTCCAAAATGGGAGCACATGATTTTATGGATGCCAAGTTGGGGCGAGATCTTCTCCTATCCCTGGACATGATTTTCTGCAGTGCAGGGGGTTTTGCTTGGTGATCACACTGATCATCAGGCAATAACCTCTATGGCAGCACACAGTTTGAAAGAACTCCCCTCTTTCAAAGAAGGGGGCCCCGTCTCTCTAGTTGCCAGGATTTTCTGGAGATAGAGTGACTGTCCTGCTCCCCATCACTGCCAATATTTTAAAGTTTAAAGAAAACAGTGACGCGCCGCCCCCTGACCTAATATTGAGAGCTCAATTGATTGTGCAACTTGCTTTTTGTATAGTAGTTATTGTTTAATATTTCGTACACTTAAAGCTAGAGAAGGTAATATTTACTATAAAGTTATTTATCAGAAAGGGGTTGACCACACCTGAACAATAGTTCACTCTCTCTTTCTGTTGATAACATCTCCTTCCCTGCTGTCCTTCAAGTCTGCTGCCTGGGTGTCCATTTGCATTTCCACAACATCTCTATGATCAGATCCTATCTCATCTCTGATACCACCTCAACTACTGTAACCTCTTCTTCTGTGGCCTCCTACATTTACATCTTTTAGTCTATGCTGCTGATTATCTTATTTTCCTCTCTTGCCCTCCTCTACCTGCTTCATTAGCTCCCTGTCCACTTTAGAATGCAGTTCTCTTCTCTCCCTCACATATAAAAACCTTAATCACTCTTCCTCCTCATATATCTCCAAACTCATTACTGAACACACCTTCTCCTGCCCCCTCCGTTCTTACACTAATTGCATCCTTATTGCTATCATGGTTACTATATCTCATATTTGCCCTAAAGACTTCTCTTGCTGCATACCTCTCCTCTGGAACTCACTCCCTCACCAAGTCAGACGCGCACTGAATGCACACTCATTAAACCCTACCAGCCCATCTAATCAAATCTCAATCTACCATTCCACTCTTGACCATGCCTTCTTCTTAATTTGTCATCGGGAAGCAATCGGGAAGCTGACTGCCTATATACCAGCAGCCAGCTTCCCGACTGTCTTATCCCGGCAAGGGTGAAATGCCGGGCATCTAGAAGTAGACACCCGCATTTCCCCGATGCCGGGAGACCGGCGCCAGGCATCACGATCTTAGTGATACCGGGCGCCGCGAGTGGACAGCTGCGGGGGGGAGGGTTAAGTTTAGGGCTACCGGGGGGGACTTAGGGTTAGGCACCCCCCCGGGAGGGTTAGGGTTAGGCTAGGGGGAGGGAGGGTTAGGGTTAGGCACCCCCGGGGGGGACTTAGGGTTAGGCACCCCCCCGGGGGACTTAGGTTTAGGTAGCGGGGAAGGGGGTGGTTAGGGTTAGGCACTTAGAGGGGGGGATTAGGGTTAGGCACTTGGGGGGGAAGTTAGGGTTAGGTACCCCTAAGGAGGGCTAGGGATAGGGGGGTTAGGTTAGGTTAGTGGATACTTACCTATCCACAATCGGGATTTCCAGCGCTGTCGGGCTTCCGCTGCGTCGCACTCTGCTCCATGCGGCCGGCGGTATTTCATACCCATTCCTTGTCATCGAACTATTTATCCCTCCTTAGTATGTCAACTCTCACGGACAAGGCTCTCTTTCAGCTTGTTCTCCCTTTAGCACTATATATGCCACCTGTGCTCTTTGTCTTTTATAGCCAAGTCCAGTTTAGTGACTTTGATACTGTATGCTCGCCCTTACCTTATATAGAGGCACATTGAGTGCTGTTGTTCTCCCCTCCATGCGACTTGCCACCACTTCCCCTACAAGATAGTAAGTTGCTGTACCCTGTGCTACCTTTCATTACTGTATGTTATTTCTATATATAACAATTTACACTGTGTTGTACATGTGATATGTCAAGATACACTGTTACTATGTATATTAATTCATATACGGCAATGCAAACATTTTTTGACACTTTAAATTTAAATATAATAAAAATGTCCCAACACATATTAACTTTTCTTTTACATGAAATCTCTTATAAATTCACACAGTGGATCTATATTTTTGTTTGTATGCATTAAACCTCATTTACTAAGTTAACATTTAAGTGATTGTAAACATGTATGATTAACATTTACAAATGGTAACTTAATCTACAAATTGTTTCTGCAAATGAGTTTCCAATGTTAAAATGTATTGTACATAAACTCATCTTGTTTCCTTCCAAATAAGGTTATTTAGTATATGCATTTTTGTTAGCTGTGTTGTCTTTTAATAAGCTGATTTTTGCATAATGGCTTACATTTTTTTGCATTTGCGACACTAAACGCCATATGACTGACAATATGGTGATGTGTGAATTAGTCAGAAATATTTGCATTTGTCTGGTATTTAAAATGAATTGTTTACTGTCTCATTTTGCTTTCCATGTTAATATGGTTATACTTAACAATAAAGAAAATATTTATATAAGTACAGAATGCGACATTATAAAATGATTGTACTGTTGTTTAAAGGAGTAGCTTAAACAACAGTACAATAATATAGGTTAATTATTTATATGACTAATACATCTTAAAGTTTCTATGCATTGACAAAATTTTAAGAGCACCTGCCACACCAAATGGCATAACCAGTATTCTGCATGTGAATCATGCTAACAGGCAAGAACAAAACTCCAATGATTCAGGTTGCAAATCTATTTATCGTTTCACAAAAATGGCAAATCTCTGGTGAGCAATTTATGAATATTTTGTTTTATTACACAGTAATAACAATAAAAGTATCATCAATGCAGGAAATAGTAGCACCCTTAATACAATAAATATAAAAATACAATTTAAGAGTAAAAAGAAAATGAAAATAATCCATTGACATATTAATATCCTGTGTCACATAATGGCTCTGTTGTCTCTTGAATAGCTATGTGGGGAGAATGCCGTGTGTCCTCTGATCCTGTTGTACTTGGGATGTCACAAACTATTTTATTAGACTTTGCTGGATGTCTGAGTTGAGACGCACAGTTTGTGTCCGAACATGATATTCTCTATCATTTCTGCAATTATATGTCTCTTTCAGACGTCATTGGGCCTGATTCAGACCCACTCGCGAGCGGCTGTCCGCTTGCAAGTGGGTCGATGTCCTGCACTGAGCATGCGCACGACGGAGGGAGCTCCGTCGTGCGCATGCGCCAGACGCGACGAGCGAAGGAAAGTCCTTCGCTCGTTGTGTCTGATCAAAGGGGGCGTGCTGTCGATGTTGATTGACAGTACGCCCCCTTTGGTGGGCGTGCCGGGGGCGTGCCTCCCTGACGGGGCGTTCCCACGGGAACGCCTCCCGTCAGAAGCCGGCCCACTGACATCACTAGTGATGTCAGTGGGAGTGATTTTGGCTCTGATAGAGCCAAAATCACTCCGGGGCTTGCGGTTGAAAACCTCAACCGCAGGCTCCGGCTCGCAGTTTCGATGGTCGCGATGGTCACGACCATCGCGGCCATCAAACTGCACGCTCGTATAGGCTGTGGGTGGTGACCCACAGCTATACGAGCGTCCCGGAGGACGCTCCATTTTTATGGAGGGCGGCCCTCATTCAGAGCGTGCGCTCTGCTCAGAGCGTACGGCTCTGAATGAGGGCCATTGTCTTTATCTGTCACTGATTCTATTGTGTAATACTGGCTATGTATACCTAGTTTATATCCTAGACACCACCGTGTGTCTCTGTTGTTGCTTATCTTATATCTCTATGGGAAACTGCCGTGTTTCCAATCCATCAGACAGTTTTTTACCACAGTATCACACCTTGTCAGGTTGGGATCAACCATGATTTTATTTAATGCTGCTGTATTTCTGTTATTTCACCCATTAGTGTTTTGTCACGATTGCTACATGTCACAGCTCTTACTATTTTGCACAATGGTGGTTCCGGTTTTTAGTCCCTATGTCTCCGGCTGCTCTGCTACAGCATGCTGCACAGGCCCGTCTCTAGGGGTGTCCAAACAGTGCGGTCGCACAGGGGCGCCACCCATAGAGGGCACTTTCCTGCTCAGCATCCCGATTTCAGCGGGACAGTGCTGTCCCGCTGTTCCACCCGCGGCCCGAAGTGGCCCGCGGGTGGTTGAATCGGGAAGCTGGGGACCCCCACCGCCGCAGCTGTGTGGCGGTGCTGGACCCCCGGAGTGTGAATGGATGCCACGCGGCATCCATTCACTGATGGGATAGGGCTGGGGGAAGCCCAGCCAGTGACGGAGTGCTGGGCTTTACCCTCAGCCTGACGTTATTTGGAGACATGCCATGCCGACATGCCTCCAAATAACGTCATGTAGAGGCATGGCTTATGGTAATTAGACCATGCCCCCAAATTCGGTCGCGCGCGGCTTCGTTTACATTTGTGGCTCGTCCACCCGGCAGCCAATGAGCTCACAGTAGCTCGGCCGGAGACTTACAGCATGGGTTTGGTTTGATTTAGTTTAGTGTAGTAAATAGACATCTGTGGCCAGACAGAAAAGTGACTGTGGATGTGTTTGACTAATGCCAGGTACACGCTACACGATATGTGTAGCCCGCCGACGTATGATGTGATGAACGACATATCTGGTTCACCAGCCGCATTAATAAGTATGGGGTCTCTCATCAAATTGATAGATTGAGCAGCTTGTAGGCTCGATCTGTTTGATGCAATGAATGACCCCGCAGGAGCGTGCATGGTCGCTCATAGTGGGTACACACTTGCCGATATGTTGGGCCTGTCCGCTGGAAAGGGGCGAAATATCATCTAGTGTGTACCCACCTTAGAATCAGTTCCAGAAGCTCAGACATACAGGCACTTAGACATCCCGCCTCAGATTAAGGCTTTGTACCTACTGGTAATTTTTTTTTACATGTGTTTTACTAACTTTTTTAATTGTAGTGCTAACAAAACACATGTTAATCAATCTGATGCTAGGAGCTACTATTTCTTGTGTCACCATATTACAGTAACTAGCGTTTTTAAATGCAATGCATAATATTTGCACTCTGTTTTTGGAATGCATTGTCCTCCAAAATCCATACATTTACAGAGGGTTGTCTATGTGGTTGCATCTTTATGACACACACTAGAGTCTAACACATTTTGCTCCCACACAGCTTCCTAAAAGCATTCCAACATAATTAATACACCTCCGTCTAAGTTGACATGGCACTATCAAATATGCTATCACTAGCTGCCACAGAATAACAGATATATATGGCTGGGTACAATGGTAGGCATTGCAATAAGGTTTAAATAGGACTAGCCTAGGGGTGAATGTCTCCCTTGTTCCACTGACCAGCCTGCACTTGAACAGTAGCATTCCATTCTTCACCATACTCACCAGTTGCTTTAAACTAAAAACAGTGTCAGGTGAATGAGAGTGTTTTGCTGAGCTATATTTTGATACTAAGCTAGTACTTCATTAATTCAGGAACTGACAATACATAGAATAAGTAATCTTTCACCAGACTTTATCCCTATTACAGTGTACCATTCTCTGGCCACCATGGCAGAACTGTTTTCCTCTATCTTGAATGTTGTATGGAAACACACACCTAAATTCCCCTTCAGTCAGACTGTAATTCAGCCTTTATGTTGGACTGAGGCCCAGACAAGACAGTTGTGTTCTTATACTTATACTCATATACTTTACTGAAAATATTGGCAAAACAGAGCAAAGATAATTAGGGATGTGCTCCACCGTGTTTTGGTTTTGGTTTTGGATCTGTATCTCCTTCGTGTTGTGGATCTGAATTTGGTTTTGGCAAAACCGCCCTTGCGTATTTTGGTTTTGGATCTGTAATTGCTTCTAAAAAAATCATAAAAACAGCTAAAATAACATAATTTGAGCCTGTTTTGTTCCTACAGTATTATTAACCTCAATAATATTAATTTCCACTCATTTCCAGTCAATTTTGACCACCTCACAGCTCACAATATTGTTTTCATCCAGTTTATACCCATAATTTGCACCAAGCTAGTTGGCTGACTAAACTAAGTGGTAGCAGTGGGTGGCAAAAACACGTGGCAGTTAGACTTCAAACATGGCACATAAGGAAACATGTTTTCATTAATCAAGAGGCCTGGGGGAGATGGAGTATGTATGTACAGTAGTTGAAGGCAGGGAAAGGAAGGGTTGATTCATATTAAATTTAATTTAAGTTTTGATTCCAAAGCAAATTTATGAGGGAGGGAGGTGGGGAGTAATTTTCAAAGAATATTTTGCTCATTCACATCAGTCCTGCCCCAGTTGAGCTCTTGTGGTGGTCCAGTATTTTTTTAAAACAATGAAAGTGGCATGCAGGAGATGCTGTCTGTGGCAGCACACAAAAAGGAAGCTCTGAATAGGAAAGGGGCAGAGGGATTTTTAAAGTCTGGTACTAAACATCTGTTATCATTGTGCTTCTGGGATTATGGATGAGAAGGCTGGGAGGGGAGGAGATAGAACATCTCCAGATATCATCACAAAATAGCCTTTCCATTTGGTGTTTGAGTTGCATCTGACCAAATATGGCTGTTATGGTCAAGGAAAACAAAACCCACCAGGTTGGTATCTACAAATCAATGTTGAAAAATGGTATAAGAGTATCTTGCAAAGTACAGTATACCTATTTGTAATTTTAGTTGAAATAAATACAGTATGAAACTATAAAAAAAAGTAAGCATTAGGCAGCGGCACAAAGGCACGGCAGTTTAAAAAAAATAGAGGACATCTATTAAACTTTTGCAACACAGCAGAGGCAGACAGGATGGCCGTTTCATCAACTATAAAATTTAAAATTTCAGGCAGCAATGCCCCAAACAGCACATAATGCAAAGAAAAGAGGTGCAAGATGGAACTGTCCTTTGGACTTTCCACCCACCCTTATGTTGTATATAGGACATACACAGTTTAACAAACCAATTACTTCAGTGACAGGGACTGCCAATTGTGGCTGGACTGATTGTTTTTTTAGGCCCCCACAAAACA
Organism: Taudactylus pleione; assembly: GCA_031769625.1. Lineage (NCBI taxonomy): Eukaryota > Metazoa > Chordata > Amphibia > Anura > Myobatrachidae > Taudactylus > Taudactylus pleione. The sequence continues at coordinate 740,910 of JAUIMM010000702.1, read as the reverse complement.
AGCTACCAACGGGCATCTGACATTGCTGGCAATGATCTCTTTGTGCACAAACTGGCTTTACAGAGGCAAGATGTTGTTCCCATCATCATCCAATTCCTCACCCTCATCAGTGTGTACATCATCTTCAGACAATATTAGTTTGTCCCCGCTGGAATCCACCATTACAGCCTGAGACTCTTACAGACTCTGTAATTTTGGGATGTAATTAGCGGTAAAGGTCTTCCTCATTAAATTTGTAGTTCATTTTGATGAACATCATCTTTTCCACATTATGAGGAAGTAGCCTCCTACACCGATCGCTGACAAGGTCCCGACTGTGCTGAAAACTCTTTCTGAGTACACACTGGAGAGTGGCAGTTCAAGTAAAGCACAGCCAGTTTTTGCAAGGGCAGTAGTGCAAGGGCAGTAGTGCCAGTAGTGAAACAGACTGTCTGACATACCTATTTGGATGCTATCATTAAAATAGTCCTCAACCATCTTTGAATGGAGGCCTTATTAGATGGAGTCATAGTAGAGGTTTCATTAATTGTAGCCAATTCTTTTAGACCCAACCAGATGTCAAAACTTGGTTGTGTTGACTCATCTGCATCACCAGTGGATCTTTTTTGGGGAAAGTTTAGTTTTTTTCTGCCAGCTGCACTTTCTGGAGGATTCATTGTTGCATCACGTGCCGCTTGAGCTGAAAATTTGCTTACCAACAGCTCTCTTCAGATCTGTGTCCATTGGGAAGAAAGACACAATGTATGACTTAAACCTAAGATCGAGCACAGTTGCCTAAATGTATTGCTCTGATTGGAAGATCCTGACAACCCTTTGATCCTGGTAAAGTGAATAAAGGACTTGATCTACAAGTCTGACATGCTTAGCAGAATCATTTTGTTTAAGCTCCTCATTCAGTTTCTCAAGCTGCTTTTCCAATAGTCTAATGAGGGGAATTACCTGACTCAAGCTGGCAGTGTCTGAACTCACTTCACAGGTGACTACTTTGAAGGGTTTCAGCACTCTGCACAACACGGAAAGTATTTTCCACTGAACTTGAGTAAGGTACAGTCCCCCTTATCTTCCTATGTCATACTTCGTAGTGTAGCTTTGGATGGCTTTTTGTTGTTCCTCCATCTGCTCAAGCATATAAAGGGTGGAGTTCCACCTCATAACTATCTCTTACTTCAGCTGGTGACAGGGCAAATTCAACATTTTGTGCAGATACTGCAATCTTCTACATGCAGCTGCTGAAATGTGAAAATGCCCAGATATTTTGCTGGCCACTGAGAGCATCTCCTGCACGGTCCTGTCTTTTTTAAAAAAAATTTGCACCACCAAGTTAATAGTGTGAGCAAAACATGGGATGTGTTGGAATTCACCCAGTTGTAATGCTCTCACACTATTGGTGGCGTTGTCAGAAATCACAAATCCCGAGGAGAGTCCAAGCGGGGTAAGAAATTTTGCAGTGACTTCCCTGAGTTTATCTACGAGGTTGTCAACAGTATGCCTCTTAGTGAAACTGTTTGTACACAGAGTAGCCTCCCTCTGAATAAGCTGCTTATTCTTAGATGCTGCTGCTGTTGGTGCCGCTGAAGGCAATACACCCATCCAGTGGGTTGTTGCAGTCATGTAATCTTGCATTTGCCCTATTCCACTAGTCCACATATCTGTGGTTAAGTGGACAGTGGGTACAGGAACATTTTGGAGGACACTAATTAAGTTTTTTGTAATGTTCCTGTATCGGCTGGGAATTGTTTTTCTAGTGAAGTGGAACCTAGATGGGATTTGGTAGCAGGGACAGAGGACCTCAATTAACTGTCTAAAAACCCACTGCACTAATGGCGGATATCAGACGCACATCTAATACCAGCATAGATGTTATGGTGTCAGTGATCCGCTGTGCATTCCTGGATAGGAGAGGACTGAGTTAGCCTTATCAAATTGGATGCAGGACTACTTCATCTCATGAATGAGGATATTGTTGATGAAGGTGTTGGTGGTGAAGATGCCAGGTGCTTGGATGTAGCAGAGAGAAGGGAGCTAGCTGAAGCTGGACTGCTTGTTGTTACTATTTTAGCCAATGTTTCTGAATTTTGCAAACACTTTTGATTGATGCGCTGCAGATGACATAACAGGGAGGAGGCTCCTAGATGGTTAAGGTCTCTACTTATTCTGCCTTTACAATGGGTACAGATGGCTTGACAATTGTTGTCCAGATTTGTGTAGAAATGATTCCACACATAAGAAGTGGATTTTTTTGTCTTATGCCCAGACATGATAATGGGCTTTTCCTTATCATGGGCAACAACCGTTTCCACTGGTGCCTGATTTACACAAACAACATCCTCATCAACAACATCTTCATCATCAACATCCTTATTAGCATCAACTACACAAATATCAGAATTGTGGTTTTGGGGTGCAAAAAAAGCACTTTGAAAAAGTGGGTGAAAAAAATCAAAGTGGGGGTACAAAATCAAAAACTAGCGAAATAGCCTTTGGGGGTGTCTGCAAGTATGGGGGAGGTGTATTTTTGATTGCAGGTGCTTGCTGAAGGTGCATGTTTGGCGCTTTTTAATGTTTGACTTTAGCCATTTTTAAATATGCTTGCACCCATTTTCATGTACCCCCACTTGCTCAAAGATGCTAAATAGTGCCTATTGAGACCATTTAAAAACCCCAAATACCTTTAGTACCCATAGTGATCCCCCATGTCAGAGCATTTTTTGGGGGGTGTCAGGCTGATTTCCCCAAATCTAACAGTACTTTTCGCCTGTTTGAGTTTCGCTGGGTCACGTTTTCGCGTCCTTTGGAATTAAATAGGGTGAAAAGTAGACACGCGCGGAAAGTGTTTTCGCCAAAAACACGCGATGTAGGCAGAAAGTCCGGCAGGTTAAAAGTCCGGGATATTTCGCCTGCAATTGAATAAGGGCCGATGACTCTCCTCAGGGATTTCTTACATTTCTGAGCACACAGTTGGTTCCTGCAATTTGGTGCAATTTTTGCAGCTGAGGATGTGTGAAAATATGCTAATGTAACAGCTGCGGAGACTTGTACTGAGATGCCCCCAGAGCCATCAATGCTTTCCGCAACTTTGTACACATACACAGCATCGGAAGCAGATAATGCAAACATTGAATCCTTGAGTGAGACTAGGGGTCACTAAGAATGGCCACTGGAACTGAGATGCTGGAGCCCTGTTTCCTTCATATGGAATCGCAGATGCAGAATGTGACATGCCCCCGAAAAAGTCGAGACATGTCTGGGTTTTTAGTCGACACTCCCCTCTGTCAATCTGCAAATAAAGACTATGTAATGTACCTCGACACATATGCATTGCCACTCAGATGCATGCACCGTAGCAAAAAATCACTCCATCTGTGAAAACGGCATTGTATACATCTCTGAATCAGGCCTTATTTTTTATTTCATTGCCTAAAGGCCAGTACACACTAGACGATCTCTAGTGTGTACCAACCTCGTTAGCGACAGGACCCGGTGGGGTGCCAGCATCAGTAAGTGCGTACACACTTGCCGATGCCGGGAGCAACGGCACAACAGCGGGGCCATGCCACATTCAGGAGCTTGGCCCCCGCTGACAATATCGCCCGTTGGACCTGCGCAGTAGAGCGCATCGTCAGCGACATAGCGGGTACACACTTCCTGATGTGGATGATATGTCATCCGATCCGACCGATTGGATGACATATCATCTAGTGTGTACACAGCATAACAATTCATTGCAGGCTCAGATAATTCTGCTATTAGGTTGCACTCTGACATCCTGGAAGCATGGCACAGCTGATTGCTTGCAGGTGAGTAGTGAACTAGTGAAAGTGGGCCTGATTCAGACCCAGTCACAATCACTGAGCGCTCGCAACCGGGTAGATGGTGGCTCCGTCATGCGCATACGCGAGACCCGGCTAGCGACGGGCAATCCAACGCTCCGGGTCTCGCAACAAAGGGGGCGAGCTGTCGATGTTGAGTGACAGCTCACCCCCTTTGGTGGGTGGGCCGGGGGGGTGGCTGCCCAAACTGAGGCATTCCCATGAGAACACCTGCCGTTTGGGGCCGGCCCCACTGACATCACTCGTGATGTCAGTGGGGCCGAAATCTCTCTGGGGCTTACAGCCACGAGACCCTACCACAAGGGTCTCGTCGCAATCCCGATGACCATCATCATGGCCGCTCGCAATAGCTGTGGGTGGTCACCCACAGCTATGTGAGCGGCTAAGAGGCCGATCCAAAAAAAAAATGCCCGGCCCTGATTCAGAGCGAGCGCTCTGTCAGAGCGAGCGGCTCTGAATCAGGCCCAGTGTACACACATTAGACTAGCTCTACAGCTCTCTCATAAGACAGTGGTGTTTTGTATAAGAGTGACAGTGTTTTAGTTATGTTGTGTTTTATCTTCTACTTAGTAATAGAGATGTGCACAGATCCCAGTATTATGGCTTTGGTTCTAAATCATCGTCATGTTTTGATTTTGGCAAAAGCACCCTCAAGTGTTTTGGTTCGGTTTTGATTTTGGATCTCTTTAAAAATGGATAAAAACAGCTAAAATCATGTAACTTGGACCTGTTTTTGTTTTATTAACATCAATAATATTAATTTCCAGTATATTTCAACCACCTCACATCACCTGAAATCACAAGGGAGACAAATGTGTTTTGCATAAGAGTGACAGTGTTTTAATTATGTTGTGTTTTATCTTCTACTTAGTAATAGAGATGTGCACAGATCCCAGTATTTTGGCTTTGGTTCTAAATCATCGTCATGTTTTGATTTTGGCAAAAGCACCCTCAAGTGTTTTGGTTCGGTTTTGATTTTGGATCTCTTTAAAAATGGATAAAAACAGCTAAAATCATGTAACTTGGACCTGTTTTTGTTTTATTAACATCAATAATATTAATTTCCAGTATATTTCAACCACCTCAATATCACCTGAAATCACAAGGGAGACAAATGTGTTTTGCATAAGAGTGACAGTGTTTTAGTTATGTTGTGTTTTATCTTCTACTTAGTAATAGAGATGTGCACAGATCCCAGTATTTTGGCTTTAGTTCTAAATCATCGTCATGTTTTGATTTTGGCAAAAGCACCCTCAAGTGTTTTGGTTCGGTTTTGATTTTGGATCTCTTTAAAAATGGATAAAAACAGCTAAAATCATGTAACTTGGACCTGTTTTTGTTTTATTAACATCAATAATATTAATTTCCAGTATATTTCAACCACCTCATATCACCTGAAATCACAAGGGAGACACTTAAATGCCAATCCAAAACACGCAAGATCCATTTTTTAGTTCCGAATTCCGAACTTGGTGAGAAAACCTGAGTTAGAACTAGGGATGTGCAGGCTCAGATAGGTTAGATTTGCACTCCGAGTTCGGATTTTTCCCTCCAAAAATCGGGTCTCAGAAAGAGGCAAAACGTCATCTTTCATGGACAAACATCATCTTCCATGGACTTGTGTCCAGGAATGATGATGTTTGTCCATGAAACTAGGTTTATTGTAATCTTTTGGAGTGCTGTCTATCTCCTAGATTATATATAAAATACGGGATGTAGTTAAGAGAGTCTCTATGTCGATGCTGGAATCCCGAAAAGGGAGCTAAGATAGGCATTGAAATACCGACACCTATCTTAATCAATCTTGACGCAGGAATCCAGGAGGACGTCAGTCCGAACGAAGGTAAGCCAGGACCCTCGTAGTGTTAGCTGGGGGGGGCAGGGTTAGGTTTAGGTTAGTTAGCAGGGTTAACGTTAGGTTTTGAGGGGGGAGGATAGGGTTTGGCACCCCTAGGGGGGAGGGTTAGAGTCAGGCACCACTGGAGGGGTTAGGTTTAGGCACTAAGTGGGGAGAGTTAGGGTTAGGAATGAAGGGGGGAGACAGGTTAAGGAACTAACGGGGAGGGTTAGGGTCTGGGTGCGGGGCGGGGAGGGTTAGGGTTAGGCTACAAGAATGGAGGGTTAGGTGGAGAAGGGGGGAGGGTAATTATACTTACCTGACCCCTGTCGGGATACCAACCATCGGGATGCTGCTGTCGGTATTGTAACAGGAGGCATCCCGATAGCCAGCATTACATACCCATTCCATAAAATACATATGCAGTGCTGCAACAGGGCTCAAATGCGCCGATAAGTGTCTTGAGGACATCCTGATCGGCTCTACTGGCAGCAGGATGTCTGTCTGGATCATCTAAAGGATGCCCCTGCTGCACTGTAGCAAAGATCCTGGCTGCAGGATGCCATTCCAGCACCCTGCTAGCCAGTAGCTAGCCAGTAGCAAGGGTCATGGACAGTGAAGGGTTCCCACAGAGCTCCGTGCAGTGGCACTAGTCACACATCCCTAGTCATGACTCTGCACATTTATATATATATATATATATATATATATATATATGAGAGATTAGAGCATACAGCTCCTATGTCATTAGCCCTGCCCTTTCACATGGAGCTGCAATTTCTGAAAATGATCTCACCATCCTGTCCACTTCACTAGGAAGTGCTAGAACACGAGGACATACACTGAAACTGGAGGGATGGAGGACGGTACAAAGGAAATTTGAGTAAGAATTACTTAATGAAAAGGGTAGTAGATAAGTGGAATAGCTTCCCATCGGAGGTGGTAGAGGCTAAGACAATATAGCTATTTAAACATGCTTGGGATAGGCATAAGAATATCCTTACAAAGAACTGAGGTTCACATAAGGTTGATGTTACCAAAAGGTAAAAAAGGGCAGACAAGATGGGCCAAGTGGTTCTTATCTGCCATCAAATTCTATGTTTCTAAGTGGGTGGGATGCAGGAGATCTGGACACTCTTCCAGAGGTGCGAGGGAATTACCCAAAAATTCTGGAGCCTCAAGCAACTTCTAGGAAAGTAGGTAAGTATGTTTTAGAGATGTCCATGGAAACCGAACACACCTAAACTTAGGGGTTCCGAGTTGGGCTGGGATCTTCCCACCATGTTTGAATCTTAAACCGAGGCAAAACATTATCTTCCCGATGCTGGGTCTCACATGTTTTCAATTGTTTATTAAAGTCTCTCCCTCATGATAGGGCACCATTTCCAACTGGAAACCGGAGGGGAAGGATGTGGGTAGTATAGGGTCACTTTGAACACTCTGAGGCAAAAAAAATGCAATAGAAGTGGACTCAGCACTTTGTTACTTAAAAAACCTATTGGGGCTCTTTTTTTATTAAACTAAAAACGTGCTCATTACTGTTAGGGTGGCACCGATATACTAGGAGCACTGTGAGGCAGTTTGTTGTGTGTTCTATTTTTAATAGAAAACTTGTGGGTAAAAAATATAATGCCATTTTAGGGTTCCACCCGGCTTATTCTAAGGGTGCTGTGAGGCAGTTTGTTGTGTGTACAGGGCCTTCAGTCACTGTTAAAAAATAATAATAGAAAACTTGTGTGTTACAAAACATAACATCATGGTCCTGCTACTGCACTAGAATGCAACACTTTCTCACTCTAGTGGGTAAATTTACTAAAGTGAGAGTTTTTAGAAGTGAGTTTTAAAAGTGATGTTGCCCATAGCAACCAATTAGTTTCTAGCTATTATTTTCTAGAAGGTACTAGTTAAATGTTAAGTAGAATCTGATTGGTTGCTATGGGCAACATCACTTTTAAAACTCACTTCTAAAAGCTCTCACTTTAGTAAATTTAAGTCTACAAATGTCACCTTTAAAACAGACAAATCAATTCACCAATACAAAACTAAGGATGAAGAACAAACTGTGCGTTCACAAAATTCACAAATCCCTGAGGAAAGTCTAAGAGTGTCCACGAGTGCTATGTGTGAGTCTGACATTTCTGACACTGTACTCTTAAAGAAGCCTCCTTCACCATTTCTGCACCCTCTGCAAATGGGATGAGCAGCACAAGTAAAGATGGTGACATAAAAATTGAGAATGCTACTGTGGAAGTGCAACAGGGTGAGGGGGATATTTGTGCATCTGATACTGATAAGGTTGTTGATGATAAGGATGTTGTTTATGTCAAAGTAAGTCATCCACGAGTGGCAGCAGTTCTTGCCTGTGATAAAAATAATTCCATTGTCAAAGGCAAAAGACCAAAAAAGCCACCTCTTTTGTGTTCAATTATATTTACCCAAATCCTGCCCAACATTTGTCAAGCCATCTGTACTGTTTGTAAAGCCAAAGTAAGTAGAGGTAAGGATGATAACCATCGAGGAACCTCTTCACTGTTACATAATTTGCAGTGAGTTCATGCCAATTTTTTGTTAAAATCTGGTAAAATAATAACAAGCAGTCAAGCATCAGCCAAATTCAGATCATGCAATCTCCACAACCAACACTTTCATAATTGATCTTCTCATTAACAACTAGAGGTAGTCCTCCTGCTTTCAATTTGCGAAGGCTAACTGACTCCTCCCCTATCTAGGGGTGAAACATTGCGTGCCAGGGCTGCTGCTGCTGGTGCTGCTGGGAATTAATCTTCATCCCAGAAGTGGACCAAGAAGACTACTTTTAAACAACAATTGACTGTAAAACAATTCTTTGCAAGAGGAAGTATGAAAGCAGCCATCCAGTTGCACAGCAGATCTCTGAAGCCATGATGGCTATGTTAGCATTAGATCTGCGTCCAATATCTGCCATCAATGCATGTGGTTTTAGACAGTTAATTGAGGTCCTGTATCCATGTCTAGTCCATTTTACAAGAACAGCAATTCCTCTCCTATACAGGGATATTAAAAAAACTAGTTCTTGGCCTGGCCCTAGAAAATACCATTATACCCTCCACCCACTTAAGTACACATATGTGGACAAGCGGTACTGGTCAAATGAAAGATTACATGACTGTGACCTCCCACTGGGTGTGTGTATCACCTTCAGCAGCAGCTGTATCTATCACACAACGCAGCTCATTCACAGGCAGGCTACTCTCCATATCACTGGCTTCACTAAGAGGCATACCAGTGTCAACCTGTTAGAAAAACTCAGAGCTGTCATAGCAAAATGGCTCACCCTGCTAGGACTCTTCCCTGGATTTGTCATTTCTGAAAACACATGTAACATTGTGAGAGTTTGAACACATACAAAGTTTTGTCTACACAATAAACTTGGTGGCTCAAAATATAAAAAAATGGGGTGTGCAGGAGATGCTGTATGTGGCCAGAAAACTTTCTAAAAAGTTTTGGTCTTTAGTAACTGCATGTAGAAGATTGCAGCAGCTACAAGAACGGTCCTTTTTATCATGCAACCAACTGAAGCAATAGGTAGTGACCAGGTGGAATTTCACCCTTTATATGCTTCAGTGAATGGAGGAACAGCAACAAGCCATCCAACCTACACAACAAGCCATTACGTAGGAAGCGGAGGGGGAATGTACCTTAGTCCTGAACACAGGGGAAAACTCTATGTTTTATGTAAGCTACTGAAACCATTTGAAGTAGTATCTAATGAAGTGAGCTCACACACTGCCATCTTGAGTCAGGTGATTCCCTTAATAAAACTACTGGAAAAGCAGTTAGAGCAACTGAAGGAGAAGATGAAACTAAGTGATTCTGCTAAGTATGTTGGACTTGTAGATCAACTTCTTTGGTCTCTTCACCAGGGCCAAAGGGTTGTTAAGATCTTGCAATTGGATCACCACATTTTGGCAACCATGCTTGATCCTAGGTTTGAATCATACATAATGTATTTTTTTCCAATTGACACAGATCTTAAGAGATGCAAAGAGCTCCATGCCAGCAAGTTGTCTGAAATGGTACAAGATACAACAACATCTCCTTCTTCTTCTCCTGCAAATGTTGCTGCCAGGAAAAAAACTGTCCTTTTCCAAGAGACATACTGGGGGCGTGGATAATGAGTCAACTGCACACCACAGTGAAACACCATTTTGACATCTGGTCAGGCTTAAAAATTATTGACACCTTTACCATGATTCAATCTGATACACTAAGCATCAATAGGATGGTGGAGGATTATTTTAATGACAATGTACAAATTAACAGGAAAAACAGACAATTTGGAGAGCCTTGTACAAACTAGCTTTGGTGTAATTAAGCTGCCCACCCTCCAGTGTGTACTCAGAAAGAGTGTTTAACACAGTCGGGAACCTTGTGAACATTCGGCATTGGTGGCTACTTCCTCAGAATGTGGAAAAACTTATGTTCATAAAAATGAACAACAAATTCTATGAGGAAGACCTTTGCTGCCAATTGCAACAAATTACAGAGACTACTGTAATGGTGGATTCCAGTGGGGATGAGCTAATATTGTGTGGTGATGATGATGTTAACACTGATGAGGGTGAGGATCATAATGACATCTTCTCAGTGTAAAGAGAGTTAACAATGCTCTTAACCATCTTAAACCCATTGGTAGCTTGTTTTGTGGGGACCCAAACAAACCAAGCACTTCAGCCACAAAAGTGGCAGTTCTTGTTGCTAAAGTGCTTGGTTTGTTTGTCCTTTTGAATGCATTACATAAGAGTGGGTGGGAGGGCCCAAGGACACTTCCTTTGTGGACCACTTTTTTTTTCATTATGATTATCATTTTAATTGGTTATTGCTCTAGCACGTAACTAATTTGCAACAAATTTTTCACCAGAAATAATGTGGTGCCTCACAAAATATGAAAAAACCAACAGAATTTTGGAGCATATTTAGTATTATTTAGTAAAATGAACAAGAGGATACAAAGCCATATCTCAATTTTTTTTTATTAATCAATCATTCATTCTTTTTTACCTGCCTTCTACTATATAGTCCACCTCCATTTTCCTGTACTGCCCTTGGGCTTTTAAGCTAGTTCCCTTATACTCTGACTCTTTTGTGCACCTCATAACTGTACTACAGGAGTGTGTTACCCGATTAGGAAGCGGTGAGGAGGGGGGTAGTATGGCCAGCTTCTTTTGCAACCCTTATAAGGAATCCTTGGCTATTAACACTGTATTGTTTTATTGCCTTTTCTCTTCTTAGTTGATGCAAAACAGCTCTTGTAAGGCCATGTATCAATATTTTTTTTTTAATTAACCAATTAATCATTCTTTTTTATCTGCCTTCCACTGCATACTCCTCCTCCATTTCCCAGTACTACCCTCTGGCTTCCAAGCTAGCTCCCCTCATACTCAGACTCTCTGGTGCACCTAATAAATGTAATATTGAGTACTAACAGGAATATGTTACACAATTAGGAAGGAGGGAGGATGGGGGGTAGTATGGCCAGCTTCTCTTGCAACCCTTGTCAGGAATCTTTGGCTATTAACATTGTATTCTTTTATGGCCTTTTCTCTTCTTAGTTGCTGCAAAACAGCTCTCACAAGGCCACGTCTATTTCATTTTCTTAATCAATCAATTAATCATTGCCTTCCACTACATGCTTCCACTACATACCCCCATTTTTGTGTACTGCCGTAAGGCCTCTGATCTAGTTCTTGATTAATGAAAATATTCTTTCTATGGGGTCGTATAGTTTATTAAACTGCCATCCTGTCTGCCATTGCTGTGCTGCAATGTTTCAAAGATGTGGTATATTCTTGTAAACTGCCATGTGTTTGTGGTGCTGCTCTGTTGCTTAGTTTAGCCAGCTAGCCTTTGGCCAATATGGGTGAAAACAATATTGTGAGCTGAGAGGTGGTCAAAATTGATGGGAAACAAAATGCCCAAATTACATGATTTTAGCTGTTTTTCTAATTAAAAAAAATATCCAGATCCAAAACCGAAACAGGTGAGGGTGGTTTTGACAAAACCAAAATATGACAAAGAACTAGAACCAAAACCAAAGCATGGGGGTTCATGCACATCTCTAATATATATATATATATGTATATATATATATATATATATAATAAATAACACAGTTCCAAAAATACGATGCAGTATTTAAAGTTCTGTCCACTATGAGACTACAAGCCAGTTCTTTACTGATATGGCATTTAAGGCAAATTTTGTGCAGTGTTAGTATACTGGTCCTAAAGTGTTCAACAGATAAGCAACGCAACAAATGAATGGGCAGGTTTTGCACATGGATTTCTTTTCCCACTCTTTAGGTACCCATACAGTACATGCAGCAATTTAGATGGCTATTTATGATCATTTATGCATGGTATGGTCTACATCAGATGTGTACATCTGATACTTATGTGGTCTTACCTGACCAGACTAATGACAGTGATGCAGTTCCTCTACCAATGCTTAACACATTATTTCTTGACTATAGAGAATGTAAGAGCCTGCCACATTCACACCTTATCCCAACAGCTGTTGGTAAAGTATATAATTTAAAATATTTATCTGCAAAAAACCTAATTTAATTAAGTGTCTCTATTCATCAGGGGAATCCAAACCATTTTCTTGCAGTGCCATATCAATAAAAGGACTATGAATGAAGAACCACTACATTTTTCTCAGCAGACATTTTCAACCATTACCAATAAACAGCACAATGAAGATGCTAACATTTTGAAGCCACACAATCAAGGAGTATTAAGTATTGTGTCTCCATTATGCCATATTGTATTACCTAGTTCACATTATGCTACCAGTTGAAAATAAGTGAATAGCTTTTACCTCTCTTACGCCAGATATATCCTTGTTGGCAGTATGAATAGGAGAGTGGGCATCAGGGAGAGGAGAATGAGTATTTTGGACAGGAGAGTGGACAGTAGGGAAAGGTTAGTAGGCAGTAAGGTCCAGTGGCAGATCCAGGGAGGGGAGGAATAAACTGTCAAGTTGCTCTGTGAGGTAATGGAGCCGGTTAAGAGCTCGACCCTGGGAAGGATGCTGGCGCTGCCTGAAGTGCCCATGGAGAAGGTGTGTTACAGGGAACAATTGCCCTGATCATCCCCCTGGATCCACCATTGTGGGGACAGAAACCTGCTATGGCACAATGCTGTGCTTTGTCTTGGTAAAGCTGTTAGTCCCACATGTGGTTTTGAAATAACAGACTGCTTGTCTGCCACCCTCCTCACTACTGGGGCCACTCCCTTAAGGCCCTGGTAGTAATCCCCACTAAGTGCTCGTTCAAACTCAGGTACAGCCATTGGGCATGATTGCAGCAGGTGGTGGGCCGCATTTGAACACCCCTGCTGTACACCATTGTTAGAAGTGTAGTTCATAGTACTAATGTATTCATTCAAATGTAGTAAATGTGTACAATTAACATACATGTGCTTTATCATATTGAGATTGAGATAAAATGGATTTTATGATTTCGTTTAAAATATTTATAATGCGTTCAGTGACTTGGAATGTGTGCCATAGAGCTTGTTTCCATGGGCGGAATACAAGCCCAATCTTTTTCTGACAACTTTACAAAGAAATATATGTATTAACTGTGAATCATATGAAAGGCTTCTCACTGGTACCATGTTGACAGTTGACAAAATGAAAAGCTGTTGCAATTATTCACCTATGTCTGTGAACATACCATAACAGCCACCCACTAATTTTCCTTCTATAATCTACTGTCAATTGTTGGCCAGTCCTCACCTAAGAAAATGCCATTATTCCTTTGTGTCTCCAGCTAGGTGGTCGAATATGTGTTTTTACTCCCTAGGCGTTGTGTACCTGTTAAAACACTGTGTCTTTTGGCTCCAGATTTAAGCCCTCGGGCAGGAAGATGAAAGATCTGCTTTGTTAATTGCTGTAGCATTTTAACTTTGCAAAAAGCAATCATTCGATGTATACTATTGTGGCATTAAAATAGGGATTTGGTTGAAGCACTGCTTTAATTCCTCCCTGGCAGTTCTAGTCTTCGAGGCACCTTGTTTAAATCGGCAGCTTTTGTTTGTTAGACATCTCAGTTTCTTGGCAGCCGTATACAGACATTTTAACAAATAGTGTGTAATTGCAAGGAGTGAGGGCCTCACCCCAACACCGAGCAATGCACAAGAACCACCCCTCATTACATGTTCATTTTTACATTGCTCATTCACTTAATACCTTTAACCCAGCTATTCACAACTACTCGTTGTCAGATTAATAAAGTCTTAAAAATAAGAACAATTGGGTATATATACTGTACAGTACTGCGGGCCTGATTCAGACCCGGTCGCTATGTTGCACTCTCTCGCAGCAAAAAAGAGGCCGGGTATGCAAATATGCGATCGCACTGTCTGGCTGAAGGACGCCCTGGAGATGACGTGAGCTACGAGTGAGAGGTAGGCGGTAGTATAAAGCCGCCTACCTCTCACTCGTAGCTCACGTCATCTCCAGGAAGTGAGTGACTAATCGAGTACATCGAATGGTTTATTGCTGCACACAGCTCTTGTGGTAGACCTTACCCCACCGCAACAGTGCGATCAGTTCAGCCTGAAATCCACCCAAGTCACGTGTACAATGACGCTACTTTGCTAATTATGCACTCCCATTAAACTCCATTTTGACGGTCAGACACGCCTGCGTTCGCAGCACCACTCCACCGTTCACAAGCACCTTCCCCTGTTACCACCCACAAACGCCACATTCTGTCACTCAAAGTAGCGGCCCGTCTGCGGGCTACGAGCGATCGCTTCCCCATCGCAGTGACTGGTTCGCGCACGTGCACTGAGATGCATACACATGCTCAGACGGACGACCATCGCTCAAAGATTATTCAGTTTCCTTTTATCAGCAAACAAATTGAATCATTATGATAAGACTCATGATTATCCAAGGAAAAGGTCTAAGTTAAAGGTTTTATTATTTAATTGTCTTACGTCACAGCAAGTTGATGATGCCATGTTATTACAATAGTTGCAGTGTTCATTTTGTTATGTATCATAATAAAAACAACACAAGAGCTTACTAGTCTTGGTATGGCCATTACGGCAAAATGTAATTAACTAACAATACCAGGATTGAAATTAGCTTTTTTTGATTTTCAATTTGTATTTGCTAAAAATATAATAGTTTAACTATTTATGCATCCACAGTCCCTGCTGTGTATCTTTGATTCAAAATTAGCTTATAAAGACTATTGTTGCTGAATGGATTATAAATAGTTTTTCTATGCACATTGGGCAGTCATGTTATGTATATATGAGTACTTGCCTTACTCAACACGGAATTCATCATACAAATACAGGAAAATGTTTCATGCCAGTTAGTGCATAGTATCATATATACTGGTTGATATCAATGTGTAATAGAAAACAGAGTATTAAACAGTGGAGTACCCTGCAGAGAAAAATAGAACCAAACAAATAGGGGAAAACTGATCAAACTAAGTAAACATAATTTAAAGAAATTGTTCTACATCCAGCCAGAATCAGTATGATATGCCGGCGGTTCAAATCCCTTACAATGGAAAGCTGATCCTTCAGGATCCCGACAGGGGCGGTAAGTACCCTACACCTCCCCCCTCTCCCCCCTCCCTGTAGCCTAACCCACCCCGGGTGGTGTCTAACCCTAACCTCCCCCAGGTGGTGCCTAACCATAACCGCCCCTTCCAGCACCCTAAACCTAACCCTCCCTTAGGGGTGCCAAACTCTAACCTCTCCTCTCCCCGATGGTGCCTAACCCTAACCCACCCTCCCTGTAGCCTAACCCTCCCCGGGTGGTGCCTAACCCTAATCTCCCCCCAGGGGTCTTTAAACCTAACTCCCCCATCCCTGGAGAAATTCTAATACTTAACCGGATCCTTACATTCGGGATTCCGGCATTCGGGATGCCGATGCCAATATCCTGATCTCAATCGGAATAGCGCCATCGGCATTTTGCCGGGTGGCAGGATTCCGACGTCGGTATATCGACGTCCGGGATCTGGTCCGTCAGCAATTTAAACGTATACCCATCCAGCCTGTGCTGCCTCAAATCACAAATACCATCCCACCCATGGCATCTACTATCAATACAACGCTACCAAACTGTCCAAAAATACAGATAATGTTGGATCATATAGTTTATGATCATCCTATCTGCCACTGCAGTGCCACTATGTTTCATAGATGTGCTATATTCTTTTAAACTGCCATGTGTGTTTGTGCTGCTGCTCTGTCGTTTAGTTTATCCAGCCAGCTAGCTGCAGCCTTTGGACAATATTGGTGATATATTGTGAGCTGTGAGGTGATCAACATTGACTGGAAATTACTAAAAAATAAATGTTATTGATTTTAATAACACGGCCTCTCCATATGCCAGCAGCAGCATGCCTGCTACACTGATGGTGTTACCTCCTTCTCAGTTGTAGCACATGGTTAGTCTTTATACAGTGTTTTCTCTTGCTGATTACAATCATTTATAATTATGGAGGGTGTCATTATTTTGCTGTTTAGCCCTCACTAAACCTCTACAGTTGTAAACATGAATCAAAGTGAATGTACAGTAGCTGGTAATAAGGGTGTGTTTATTATCCCACATACTACCCCCAGCACCCTAGACATACAGTAACCCCCCAGTCCAGGGACATACACTAGCTATCTTACAGCCCCATGGAGACACACTGCTCATCCTACCACTCCCAACCCCAAAGTCATACACTGCATGCCCAGGGACATACACTACCCACCCCTTTATTTTTTCCTGTGGTAGCCAATGTGTTTTGTTTTTTTTGTTTTCTTTTTCCTATGGAAGCTAGTGTGTTTGGTATTTTTTCCCTGTCGTGGATCAATGTGTTATTTTTCCTTGTCGGTGACCAAAGTGTTTTTTTTCCCTGTCGGGGGCCAATGTGTTTTTTTTTTTTCCCGTGAGGGCTAATGTGTTTGTTTTTTTTCCCTGTGAGAGCCAAAGTGTTTTTTTCTTCCTGTTGGGACCAAAGTGATTTTTTGTTTCCTGTTGGGGGCCATTTTGTTTTATTTTTTTTCTATAGGAGCCAATGTGTTTGTTAGTTTTTCCTTTGGAGGCCAAAGTGTTTTTTTGAGTTGCACTGCACATGCTATGCTAGAAATGTGTTGGGAATTCCAGGGGGTTGGCTAATCAGATGCAGATGTAACACAGTAGGGGCGTTTTATTGGAGTGACACAGTCATGTTGCTGACAGTGGTTGCATACAGAGATGCTGAATCACGCACAATGGAGACCATGCTCAGACAGATGATACGCACGGAGCACGGAGCTGGTGAAAGTTTCAATGCTGCGACCGATGTTGGTGTCTAAAGATGCACAAAGCTTGATTGCAGCATCTGTAGACATTGAAAGTGGGCGTCTCAGTCTTTGCATATTCAGACGCACCGATGTACACCAGGGAAGGGCTTTGTAGCAGCATTAGCATAACGTTGCAGAAGCTAATGCAGCAAAAGATGCAAGGAAGGCCGCAACTGTGTCCTACTCAGAATCAGGCCCTATTAAGAGAGATCCCACCCTCTCAGCAGACCCTGCCTTTCAAAAGCCCCCACTCCCATTAGGGCTGCTTCCATAAATTTCCCGGGCTGGTCTTCCATCCCAAACAACTCCTGCTATTATGGTTTCTGGATTTCTATTGCTGTCTATTTAAAATACTGTAATAGATGTTTGCTCCGATTGCCTATTGCTGTCTAAAGTCAGGGTTTCTTGCAATTTCCCAACGGATTTGTCTTTTTAACATTTTGTAAATTTCCAGTTTGCAAAATCGGCGGAAATTCGCAAAAAAACCCAGCAGTATCAATGCGTAGTAAATTTACACCATACAGTCGTTTCTTTTGGCTCTGGCCTCACATCATTGCAGGTGGCTGAAAAGAAGGAATCTCTCTCAGCCCACTATGGATGTCAGTTTGGTAAACTCATTCTCACCGCTGTGACAGTATTATGAAATAAAGCTTGAATTACCAATACACCAGAGGCTTCTAATGCAATTATGAATGTTTACTTATGCCATGTGTTTCCCAGCAAGCCTGCTGCATCAGGATAAACCAGAGGGAGCTAATGTTTTATAGATGGTAAGACTATGTTTGTTTTCAGTACAGCTAAATCTCCCAAAGCACTCAGACACACTAATTAAAGTAAACTGCAGAGGCCCATAATAAAATATGTGTGTTTGGAGACTGTGGGATGAACTCTACTGACTTATTAAAAGTCAAAAGAAAAATATACATTATTTATGACTTCAAAGAGACACATTTTGTGCTCTACTTTGTTCAAAAGATTGGCTAACTATTGGCTACTGCAGCACCATGTAATGGTTTTATATGGAAACTTGAATATTCAGGACAGGTATTGTTGTTGGATGATAGAATTTGGAAACACATCAAATATTTCAAATACAGGAAGCCAGGATTACTATTAATGCTAATTCATAACAGATACAAATGTAGTGCTTTCTTCAGTGTGCTACGAGTTACAAAGAACGTCCTGATTATGGAGGGGATTTTTTTAGTTTTGTTTACACTTCTCTTTTTCTTTAATTTACACAATTTCTTGTAAGGATCTATATATTAAACAATAAGCAGGTAAAATTATAATTTGCCTAATATTTTTAGATAAGGTAATTGTGGTGGACATGTGGTGATTGAGTTGGAGGCGAATGGTGCTCTGGCCCTACCTATACTGGATCGTACATGGAGGAAAGTGGCTGGATAGACCAATAGCTCCTTATTTGTCTACACAGTCCCACCCATACTTTCCAACATTGTATTACTCCCCTCTGAGATTCCTAATAGGGAGGTCCAAGAATAAAGTTCAAGGGCTGTGGGGAGAAAGGGGGGAGGGATTCTAATTTTATTATCACATAGCATGGGGTGGGACTTAATGAGGTTATTCAAGCCCTGGGACCACCCTCTCGACTGGTAAAAGAAGTGAGTGTTCTCTAGTAGGCAAGTGTGGTCTCCCTTCCTTGGCCTCTTGTGCAGTACAGTCTTTTGCCAGAGCTGCTTGTGTAACTTGGAGGAGATGTATCAAACCATCTAAAGGGTGGAGAAGTGGACAAGTGGATAATTTGCCAATAGCAATCAATTATCTTATACCTATGTATTTTATAGAATGTATTTGATAAATGGTAGCTATAAGCTGATTGGTTGCTATGGGCATCTTTTCCACATGTTCACTTCTCCACGCTATAGAAGGTTTGATACAGTTTCCCTTTGGGGAAGTAGCTAGGTCTCATTTACATGGGTTACATTGTCAGCCTAGGGTGTGACACAGGGGCTTGGAATTCCTTTTAGTGACTCTGA
This sequence comes from Taudactylus pleione, assembly GCA_031769625.1. Lineage (NCBI taxonomy): Eukaryota > Metazoa > Chordata > Amphibia > Anura > Myobatrachidae > Taudactylus > Taudactylus pleione. The sequence goes on along the minus strand of JAUIMM010000702.1, from coordinate 721,889 downwards.
ACTACTGTTGTTAATATATGCATTAACTAATGTAAATAATAGCTATATAAACAGTGAGTTCTAATATTATCTATAAAGTTGAAGTCACTTAAGATTTCTGTAACCTGTATAAAATAATAATATAAGGTAATTTCTACTATCTATAATTTACAGTAGGGAGTGCATTAACTCATATTTTCCATTTCAGCCATAACATTAAAACCACTAACAGTTTAAGTGAATAACACTGATTATCTCATTACATTGGTACCTGTCAAAGTGTGGGATATTTTAGGCAGTAAGTGAACAGTCATTTCTTGAAGTTGATGTGTTGGAATCAGGATAATGGACAAGCATAAGGATCTGAGCAACTTTGACAAGGGCTAAATTCAGGACTGATTTAAGTAGAGGGCCCATGTGCAGACTCCATGTGGGCCCCTCCTCTCTGGCAGCACAGTAGACTCTGGCTTGGTGCATGCTCAGGTCTCCAGGAAAATGGTGCCTGTGCCTTATTCCCAGGGACATCTCCACTGCACATGCGGAAATTACCAGGATAATGGCCACCACGCCATTTTCTCTGTGATTTTTTGCTGCCTTGCTGCACCGGGCAGCAGACAGAGCAGGACTCCGGAGACTACGGAGAGGTAAGTATAACTATACATGTCCAATGTGGGCACCCCCTGAACCCAGGGACCCATGTGCACAGCACACCCTGCACCCAGTATACATTGGTTAAACTGTGATGGCTAGATGACTTGGTCAGAGCAACTCCAAAATAGTCTTATGGGGTGGTCTCGGTATGCAGTTGTTAAAACCTACCAAAGTGGTCCATGGAGGGGTAACAAAATATTTAGCAACAAGCTCATGGGTGTACATGGGGAGAGAAGGCTATCCCATCTGGTTAGATCCCACAGAAGAGCTAATGTAGCACAAATTGCTGAAAAAGCTAATGCTGTCTATGATAGAAAGGTGTCAGAACACACAGTGCCTTGTAGCTTGTAGTGTATGGGGCTGCGTAGCTGCAGACCAGTCAGAGTGTCCATGCTGGGGCAGGGGGTCAGCAATGGGCAAGTGACCATGATAAATGGACCATGGAGTAATGGAAGAAGGTGTCCTGATCTGGTGAATCATGTTTTCTTTTACATCACGTGGACGGCAAAGGGCAATGTTTGTCATTTACATGGCACCAAGATGCACTGTGGGAAGAAGTCAACCTGGCGGAGGCACTGTGATGTTCTGAGCAATATTCTGCTGGGAAACCTTGGGTCCTGCCATTTATGTAGATGTTATTTTGAAAAGTACCACCTACCTAAACATTATTGCAGACCAAGTAGACTCCTTCATGGCAACGGTATTCCGTGATAGCAGTGGCGTTTATCAACAGGATAATGCACCCTGCCACATTGCAACATTTGTTCAGGAATGTGTTGAGAAACTTTACAATGTGTGGTCTCCAAATTCCCCAGATCTAAGTCCAATCACGCATCTGTGGGATATGCTGGAAAAACAAGTCCAAGCTATGGAGGCCCCACCTCACAACTTACAGGACTTATAGGATCTGCTGCTACCTGCTTGGTGCCAGATACCAGAGGTCTTGTGGGGCCCATGCCTCACCAGGTCAGAGCTATTTTGACAGTATGAGGTGGACCTACACAATATGAGGCAGGTGGTTTTAATGCTATGGCTGATCAGTGCATAATGAGCAGCTTAAAGCAATACTCCTATAAACATAAACTACAGATTGTAATTTTTCTTTCAGAATAATTATTGCACAAAGACATACAATGGTTATAGAACAAGTGATACAGAGATTCAGGTACATTTTCCTTTTGTAAAATACATAATATAATGCACTGTGAATAACAGTGAAAGACAATGGGGGGGGGGGAGGTAATGATAGGTGCACACAATTTCAGAATATATATATTTAGCTGATAGTGAAAAGTTAAAACTTTCATCTTTAGATCAATTCTCCTAAACCATTTATACATTAGTAGAGAGTTAGGGTTTTCTAAAACACTGGAATTAATGCTGTAGTTGCATTGTTTTAATATTTTGAGGTGGCCAATTTCTCAAAAAGCCATAAATTCATCACCTCATCCTGGTGAATGACCACAACTCCCAACACATCAGGATAAACTAGGAACATTTTGTGAACAACACTTGGGGTTTGATACTTTCTAGTCAGAAACTTATAGTGTGTTTTTTATTATGGTAGTACTGCAGGCTTGCTGATATTTAGCTCCCTCCTTCCGGAAGGAAGCTGTCGGGCTTACACTGCTGGGAGTGTGATGCGGTGAAAGGGGTTGGGGCCCGACTGGTGACGTGTCATTGGGGGCATGACAGCGTTATCGCGTCATCATGGCTCCGCCCCCTCTTCACAATGCCGTGATTAATGGCATTGTGCAGCCGGGGGTGGAGCCATGATGATACGATTCAGCGCAAATCGCGTACCGGCCCCCTGCTGCCGGGGATTATACTTACAACCAAGGGGGAGTGCGGACACGTCACCAGGGGCCAGGAGACTTGCCTGCCTTTCCGGGGGGCTGGGAGCGGCACCTGATTTTCGGGAGGCTCCCGGCCAAATCGGGAGGGTAGGCAAGTATGTAGTACTGTACTTTGTGAACGCACATGTGTAAATGGAAAATTTTCTCCCAATATTTCCTGTCAATGTTTAAATTGAATTCTATTTGCCAAGCACGTAGAAAGATGTTGCTGTTGAGTTCTTGGATAGTTCTTTGGAGGAACACCAACCTTCAAAGGAGGCCAATCTCCTTCTTAGCACATTGTCCTTTGCTAAATTGCATAGAAATTACTAATTTTAAGGTAAATCCTCGTTTCTGAGAAGGAAGATTAAATTATTCCTGGAGAATTCCAAACTTTCAAGGGACTACTCTTAGCTAGTTAAAGCAATCTAGCTCCACTCCATTGCCTCACATTATCAGTAGGGAAGCCAGGTGAGAATCTCAGATTCATTGTGGAACCAGGGGAGACACTACAGAAAATATACAGTATGTTTCAACTTTCTAAACTTTTTCCAGCATACAAGAGTAGGAGTAATGAAAAGGGGTCTGATGAAGAGGACGTCCAGTATCCAAGGCAGGCAATCTACTGGGATAGGCATTCAGCATCCTTCTATCAGAGGGCCTGATTTTTTACAGATCACAACTGCGATTACGCATGCAGTCTCACTGCGATGATATGCTAATCCATTGTGATCGCTATGCCGTCACAGCACAACATAAGGACGCCTACCTTACCTTACACACATCCATAATGTTTAGCAAGACTGCGAAAACATTGGTAACATCGAGTACAATCGGAGCCTCATGCACACTTGCACAAGTTCTGACCTTACTCAGAAATTGCTAACCTTATAGCACGCACAGAGTACTCAAGCTGCATATGGCATCGCAGTGCCTAATCTATGCATGCCCATGCAACGGCGTTGAAACGCTCTGACACTCCTGTGTTTCACCAAGCACCCCGTCACCTCCCACAAATGGTACTTCCTGTCAATTACTCTGCAATGGGTCTGCGTAGTCACTGCGATCACAGTCCTGATCGCAGTGGCTGGTTCACGCACGCGCACAGCGATGCATGCGCAGATCATAACAATTGGCCTATTGCATGCGTAATCGCACTTGCGATCCTTGCTGAATCAGGCCCTGAGACCATTATTTTGCACTATCTTGGTGCGACCACACTAATATCGTGTTCAAGTGGACTGCATGGTAATAATAGCAAAGAACTTCAAGCAGCTGAAGACCTTATTTTATCATCTGTCTTCTCAGAATACCTCGTATCTGCTTTCAATCTCACTCTCTTTCCACCTGAAATAAAGTTCCTTACTATGCCACTGACCTCTAAGGAACATTTATAATCGCCAGCTACTGGAGTGAGAGGCAATCATTTTTTTTTTGTGTGAGAAAAACCTCAGTGACATGAAATGCATCGGACAACTTGCATATCTGGGCCACGTCCCCCAAATTCAGTCTGGTTTGAACAATTGCTCAGTATAGTGATACATGTGATGATAATATGATTCATCGCCTGTGTTGTAATGATGTTTTGATATAACGTTTGCTATAGTAGTATTATCCCAAATAAGAAAATGACAAAAGTCATTGCTTCAAGGGAGGAAGATTAAGAGCAAAGTCATCGCTGATTCATCAGTATCAATCTTGTGTTGTAATAGTGAAACTTGAAATAACTCATATTGATTTCCTATTGTTATTAAAACAATGATATCATATCCAGAACATTATAACCTCTTTAGTAATCTATTTAAACATATGTGTTATTACTCCATCACCTATTTTAGTACTTACCTTGAAGATAGATAGGTCAGTAGGTATGCTAATCTAATAATCTCAAGTAAAATAAAGTAGGTTTGGCAGTAAAGCTGGTGGGAAAGAAACTCCATTGAAAAAGGGGTTCATATTACTTGAAATGTGATCTTCCCTTATATACTGCAGGGACTTGCAATCAGGGCAGAGCCTCCCCTGTCATACTCCTGAGATGAATGTGTGTCTCTATATGTAACCCTGTCTGTAGGTCTGTGTCTCTTTATGTTAGCCTGTCTATATGCTTGTGCATTTCTCTATATCTAACCCTGTCTGTCTGTATGTATGTGTATGTCTGTCTGTCTATGTAATGCTGCCTGTATGTGTGTGTGTTTGGTTTTTTTTTCATGTGAAGCCTATGTGTTTTATTTCCACAGGAGAGGGCGAGTAGAAATGCTGTTCATGCCCTAATGGAGCAACAATTCAATTGCCCTGTTGGGTGCCCGGCACTACCAGTCATTGGCGAAAACAACTGAATCGCCCCCTATGTGTTTTATTATTTTCCTGTGGGGGCCTATGTGTTAGCTTTTTTTCTATTAGGGCAAATGTTTTTTATTTTTCCTGTGGTGGCTAATGTGGTTTTTACTTATTCCTATCTGGACTAGATTATTACAAACTATACAACTACAACTATTTATATTGGTTATGAATGCAAATAGTTCAGTTCCAGGTCCAAATTAAAATAAAATGCAATAAGAACATATAAATATAGGGTTTAGTCCACCAAGGGGCACCAAAATCTTTTTCCACTGGTCCTAGTGCCCAGCAGGTGTGCACAGTGAGGAGACTAACAGCAATCACCCAATTAACAGGTGCAAGTAGGAGAGAAAGCTAACTCAAAGTTAAAATAGTTCTGGATTTGGTAAACTAATAGGCAGAGGTAATGGCAGGCAAGAGCTAAAGCAATATCCTAATTTATATCCGTTACCTTGGTGGTTCATCTTTTACCTCTCAGTGTACTATCTCTGCATATACCCAGTGGCTTATATGAAGACCACACGAATACCATACATTGGGGGAGATGTACTAAGCCTCGGAGAGAGATAAAGTGGAGAGAGATAAAGTATCAACCAATCAGCTCCTAACTGTCAGTTTACAGGCTGTGTTTGAAAAATGACAGCAGCTGATTGGTTGGGACTTTATCTATCGCTACTTTATCTCTCTCAAAGACTTAGTACATCTCCCCCAAGGGCTGCTGACTGTTCTAATCATTGGCACCCATTATAACGCTAGTGGTCAATGTAGGGGACTACACCCTGTGTACTAGACACAGCAAAGTACATATATCCATGCAGGGGTCCCTGGTATAAACCGCAAGTGCATTAGACTCCACTTAATTGTTACTGACTGTACCTGAGAGACCATATCAGCCACATATTAATCCCATGTACCACCTACTTCCACCATTTTCATCTGCTGTAAACCATATACTTAAAAAAAAAATCAGCAGTTAAGTGGTTAAATAATATTACTTAAAATGTACAGTACTGTGGGCCAAAACTCTATGACAGACAAATTGTGGGATTGATGGAGGTAAGATATGAGCCAATTTGCTCATGTCTGAAATCACTGTTCAAGCCCAGAATGCTGATGCACATGTACCTATGTAGACTTATGTGATTTTAGTACTTGCATCCACCTGTGCCTAGATGCAAGACAGAGCAGGAAAAAGGCAATCTAACACATGCAGTAACGTAATGTCATGTTCATGTGATTTTGACCACTTGCAGCCCAGGTCATAGGCACATACACGGTTGCAAATACTGGAAGATGATGATGATGCTGGTCTCTAACACTAGAAAACCATTTGTGATTGACTGTATACGAACACACAGCTGACACTGATAAGTGCTTTCTTCATTGCTAAGGTTTATATAATGCTATTATATGCACATTATAAACTTGAGCACGTGAGTTGTTTCTGTTGTATTAAAGAGATGTTTATTCTGCAAGCACATCAAATTATTAAAAAGTTAAAAACATAGGTGTAATATTAGCAGAACCTATGTTGATTGGTGTCAGCGGTGTGTGATAGAGGTCAGTCCACACAATAAAAAGCTTAACCAGGGATTAACTTATTAACCTTCTTGAAAGTAGGATGGAGATGGGCACTTGAGGGTAGTTTTGCCAAAAAATCTTCAAAGGTTTTGGTTTTACCAAAACCACCCTCAAGTGTTTTGGTTTTGGATCTGGATTGTTTGAAACTGATAAAAACAGCTAAAATCATGTAATTTGTGCCTGTTTTTGTTTCTACAGTATTAATATAAACCTGAATAACATTCATTTCAATCCACTTCCAGTCAATTTTGCCATCTCACAGCTCACAAAATTGTTTACATTTTTCACCGATATCGGCCTAAGTCTGCAGCAAGTTAGCTGGCTAAACTAAGCAACAGAGCAGTGGCACAAACACATGGCAGTTTAAAAAAGAAATAGCACATTTAGGAAACATAGTGGCACAGCAGTGGCAGACAGGAATGCAGTTTAATATAAACTATACAATGCTATAGAATGTTTTCATTATTCAATAACTAGATCAGAGGCCAGAGACCAGCACAAGTAAATGTAGGTGGAGTACTATTTAGTGGAAGCCAGGTAAACTATTTATTGATTTATTGATTAATGGATTGATTGATTGATTACAGAATATAACTATAAATGTAAAATAATTTGATAAATTCAACAAATTCAACAAATCATTAAAAAACAAGAATCCAAATTAGATTGATTGATTGTCAAGGAAAGCATAAATACTACGTTAATACATAGTATTGAAGAAAAAAAACGAGTCCCTTTGGGTGACTATAGAAGCAGGGGAGAAAGTGATTCTTCATATTAGGGTGATCTACAGACCACCAGGTCAGGAAGAGGCACTGGACAATAAACTACTGCAGGACATCACTAAAATTGCATTAAAAGGAGAGTTTATAATCATGGGAGATTTTAATCTACCCGATATAAACTGGGAGGTGTCTGTGGCAAGTTCCACTAGAAGTAGTGACATCCTGACTTCATTGCAGGGATCCTCCCTTCAGGAATTGGTGAGGGAGCCTACCCGGAAAGACACAATATTAGACTTAATACTTACAAATGGAGACAGAATATCTGATGTAAAAGTAGGTGAAAACCTGGGATCCAGTGATCATCAAGCAGTATGGTACAGAATAAAGACAGATACTGACTCACCCCATACAAAAACAAAGGTGTTAGATTTTAGGAAGGCTGATTTTGCACGATTGGGAAGATGTTTAAGCGAATCTTTGGCAGAGTGGAGGAACTTGAAAACATGCAGGTGAGGTGGGAAAATTTCAAAAGTGCAATATTAAAGGCAACAGACCTTTGTAACAAAAGGGGTAGGAAAACCACAAGGAAAAGGAAGCCAGTGTGGTTTGGGAAAGAGGTAGCAAGTATTGTGAAAGCAAAAAGGATGGCCTTTAGGAAATACAAGCAGACGCAAAATAATGAAGACAAAGAGGAGTATCTTGTAAAACAGAAGGAGGTTAAGAACGTAATCAGATGTGCAAAGGCAAAAGCTGAGGAGAAAATGGCACAGTCAGTGGGTAAAGGGGGAAAAACTTTTTTTAAGTATATAAGCGAAAGGAGAAAAACAAAAGGTGGAATAAAAAGACTAAAGACAGAGGGCTCTATTTATTAACATTATTTTTACTAAAATAAAGTGAAAAAGGGTGTTTTCACACCCTTTTCACATTATTTTAGTTTCACCTGTAGTTATTACAGGGCAATTGGAGTAGAATTAGTAAAATTCTACTCCAACCCCCAGTATCACTTATTTTTAGTAAAGCAGATCGCATTTCCCATAATTGTAATGGGAAATGTGATCTGTGTGCAAGTTACTAAAAATAAATTGTAAAAAAATACCGGGGGAAGCCCTGTGATAATAACGCCACCTGGAGGTGGCGTTATCCAGGGTCTCCCCCGGTTACCGGGCTCCCACTCTGCTCTAACGGGGAGAGCAGAGGCAGGAGCCGGTACCAGTAATCAGCTATGTGGTCTAAAGAGACCGCAAGCTGATTGCTGTAAAAAAAAGAAAAAAAAAATTAAACATTTTTTTTTTCACTTACCTGAATCCAGGGACCGGTGATCGGGCCTCCGGTGATGGCTCCTCTCCGGTCAGCTGGTCTCCCACAGTGCACTGGGGCCCGGTCATCAGGTGATCGGGCCCCAGTGCAGTATGGGAGATCACCTGATCGGGAAGCCCGGAGAAGACCACCGGAGGCCAGGAGGATGCAGGTAAGTGTAATGAAGGGAGGGGGGGTCGCGGGGGGGGGAGGGGGGGGTTGCGGGGGTCCGCGATCGCGGGGGCGGGGCTTAGCGCCGGGGGGCGGGGCTTAGCGTCGGTGGGGGGGGAGTAGCGGTGGTCGGTCGGCGCATGCGCGGGCTCTTAGTCGCGGTATTTTTTCCGCAGGGATCCGCAGGGACAGAGCTTTATCGCAAGCTCTGTCCCTGCAAGGGATTTATAGTAAATCCCTGTGATATTGCCTGAATTCGCAATGCGAATTCACTTGGTAATATCACACTACAATCCACATTCAATATGCGGATTGTAGTAAATAGAGCCCAGAAAGAGGGAATCTTGTTAAGGGAGACAATGAGATAGCTAATAATCTTAATAATTATTTGTGTTCAGTATTTACTACTGAAAGAAAGGGCAAGGGGCCAGAGTTAAGTTGCAGGTGTAATCAGAAAAATGAGGTAGGAACAAGCACATTTACAGAGGAGATCCTAACAGAACTCTCCAAACTGAAAGTGGATAAATCAATGGGGCCAGATGGGATACATCCAAGGATACTAAAAGAGCTTAAAGGGGTGCTGGTAACACCATTAACAGAATTATTCAACCAGTCACTAGCTACTGGAGTAATTCCAGAGGACTGGAACAAACGTTGTCCCACTGTACAAAAGTGGAAGCAAGGAAGAGGCAAGCAACTACCGACCAGTGAGCCTTATATCAGTAGTAGGAAAATTGATGGAAACACTCTTAAAAGAAAGAGTCGTAGATTATCTCAAATCCAACAATTGCAGGATCCCAAACAGCATGGATTTACTGGGGGGAGATCATGTCAAGCAAATCTTATATACTTTTATGACTGAGTGACTAAGGAAATAGATAAAGGGGGGCCACAGATATAGCTTATCTAGACTTTAGTAAGGCTTTTGACACTGTTCCACATTGCAGACTGTTAAATAAACTGTAAAGCGGATACAAAGATAGTTGAATGGATAAGATCATGGCTGCAGCATAGGAAACAGAGAGTTGTAGTAAATGGAGTGCAGTCTCAAGAGGGAAATGTTACCAGTGGAGTACCTCAGGGATCTGTACTTTGACCAGTGATTTTTAATATCTTTATTTGTGACATTGCAAATGGTATTGAAGGGAAACTATGCCTTTTTGCACATGACACAAAGGTATGCAACATGGTAGACACACCAGGAGGGGTAAAACAAATGATTGATGATCTAGGCAGAGGAATGGTCAAGAACGTGGCAACTACAGTTTAATGCCAAAAAATGCAAGATCATGCACTTGGGTCTCAAAAATCCAAAGGCTAAATATAGTATCAATGGCAATATACTGGAAACTACTGAAGAGGAAAGGGATCTAGGAGTCACTATTTCAGGTGACTTAAAGGCAAGCAAACATTTTAACAAAGCAACGAGGAAGGCAAGTCAGATGCTTGGTTGCATAGGGAGAGGAATCAGTAGTAGAAAGAAAGTGATAATACCACTGTATAGGTCATTGGTACGTCCTCATCTCGAATACTGTGTTCAATTCTGGAGGCCATATCTCCAGAAGGATATTAATACATTAGAGACTGTACAAAGAAGGGCAACTAAAATAGTGCAAGGTCTATACCACAAAATGTACCAGGAAAGACTAAAAGATCCTAATATGTATAGTTTGGAGCAGAGAAGGGATAGGAGGGACATGATTGAAATGTTCAAATATATAAAGGGTTTTAACAAGGTAAAGAAAGGAGACATTTTTCGAAGAAAGAGAAGTATTAGAACAAGAGGACATGTTCTAAAACTGGAGGGTGGTAGGTTCAGGGAAAATTTGAGGATAAATTACTTCACAGAAAGGGTAGTGGACAAGTGGAATAGCCTCCCATCAGAGGTGGTATATACAAAGACAGTAGAGCAATTTAAACATGCATTGGACAGACATAAGGATATCCTTCAGAAGAAGTAAGGATCAATAAGGGTTGAGGTAATAATATGTTTAAAAATGGGGCAGACTAGATGGGCCAAGTGGTTCTTATCTGCCATCAAATTCTATGTTTCTATGATTGCAGAATACAACTATAAATAAAAGAAATATAACTTAAACTATTAAAAAATAAAAATCCAAATGAGACTGATTGATTGATTGATTAGTGTTAATAATTTAACTGTAAAAAAAAATCGGAGAAATGGAAAAGAAAACACTACCAAAAAACCAGCATCCAAAATCCCAAGTAGATTGATTCCTCAGGATTAAAAATATTTTTTTATATATATAACTGGGAACAACTCAAAACAAGGAGGTCTCTGTGGAATGCAGCAGCCTCAAACACAGTAGAGCAGAGGTCTTTAACCTTTAAGATAGTGTGGGCCACATTAAAAAATTCAATGACGTCCGTGGGCCACTAAGCTATACTGCAGTATTAAGACTCTGCCCCTCATCACACAATTATGTCCCATAACTACACCCTCCTACAATTTTAATAAGATCCCAGAATGGCCCCACTCCTCCCACAAACATAATTATGCCCCATAACTGTCCCTCCTCTTCCATTATTTATATCAGATAGTTGCCCCATCCTCAAACAATTATTTCCCATAACTGCCCCCCTCTGCAGTGCCCCTTATACAGTGCCCCCACTAGTGATCCCCCCTATGCAGTGGCCCCAGTAGTGGTCTTCATTATGCAGTGCCCCCAGTAGTAGTCCTCCCTATGCAGTGCCCCCAGTAGTGCCCCTTATATACTGCCCCCAGTAGTAGTCCCCCTTTGCAGTGCCCCCAGTAGCGCCCCTTATATAGTGCCCCCAGTAGTAGTCCTCCATATGCAGTGATCCCAGTAGTGGTGTTCCCTATGCAATGCACCCAGTAGTGCCCCTTATATAGTGACCCCAGTAGTAGTCCCCCCTAAGCAGTAGCCCCAGTAGAGCACAAATCTTCAGATACTTTCAGTGGTGGTAGCGGAACATACCGGGTGGTAAGCAGTGGTGACTGATTGTACCCAGTGGTATCTATGTCATTATCTGATAGACACTCAAGGGCCAGTTCTTACTATCCAGAAGACAGTAAAGGAAGGTGCACGGCAATGGTGCAGGCGTTATGCATCTACAAGTACCTCAACATATTGGAGAAGATACATTATTCTTCCTTGCAAATTTTTTCACTTTCAATTTTGCTCAGTTTGTGACCAAATTTGCACCAGGCTCTTTCTTTTCAAATTCGGTATAATACGGTTTTGTATTGGCTTATGTATCCATTTGAAGCACAGAATCAAAAGTAAGACAAGTCTATTTATCAAGCAGGGATAACCCATTTTTCAGGCATTTTTGCTTCAGACAATTTATCCTGAGGTACATTTCACACAGCATCACATACTGTACACCCCTGAGTTCTAATGACCATTAAAGCTAGCATGTGCATTCAATGTACAGTATGGAGTATGATACCACAGTTGCATATACTCAATCACATTCCCTTTCTATATATATAACTGTTGACCACTTGGGTCAATAGTATTACTTCACACATTGTCCACATTGCTTGTAGAAGGCATATTTATGGTTTTGTTGTGAACGGACATATTTTCTTAAGGTAGACAAGTTATAGGTAAACTGATAAGATTAGATAAGGCATCGCACATACATATCACAGAAATGTGGACAGCTAAATCCTTGGATTTATGCCTGTGAAGATACTGTATATCTAAAGCAGCTTATAATTTTCTGTGTTGTCACTACCTATGTACATCATGTCAGGAAGATTGATGTCACAGCAGGATAGACTTGGGTTTCCCTAAGTCAAATGATGTTTATTGTTTTATATACTCAGCTTGGGAAATAACTGCTTCTTTATGAATGAATGCTGTTTCTTAAGGTATGTTTTGAAGATGTATGTAATAATATACATTTCTGGAGTTTTAATGAGGGGAAAAATTCATTGATTACTAAAAAAAAAGTGTTATATAAGGAAACATTACTTTGACTGTAAGAAAATATTTTACTGCAGTGTAAATGGAGTTTTGTTTACACTGAAAATGCCTTGCAAATGTGAATACTCTCATGGTTCTCAATGGAATTACAAACATGTGAAAAGTATTCACCAGTGTCACAGGTTAAACTACTAGATGACTGTAGTTTCATACAATGTTTCAGGAGATATGTTTGCAGTGTTGATTTAAATCAGGAGTGGGGAACCTTTTTTCTGCCGAGGGCCATTTTGATATATATAACATTTTTCACGGACCCGATGCAGGCCACGCCCCCTCCGGGTGACGTCACATGGGGCTGGGGCCACAATGGCCGGTGATTACAGCAATAACCGGAGCATCCTGTGGATGCTCTACAGAGCTGTAAAGGCAGCAGTGTGACTGTCTGAAGCATCCTAAGGACGCTCCAGGCGGCACTGCTGCATAGATTCTGGCTGCAGGGTGCCTTATACGGCCCCCTGGCCTGAGGATCCCCATCCCTGATTTAAATGATGGGCATGCTAGGTGAGAGCAGAGTTTTCCTGAATAAGGATGTCTTTGCCAGCATGAAGTATTAATTCCAGACAAACTTGATCTGATAGTAGCTTCCACAAGAAATACAGGTCATATTAGATAATAATAATAATAATAATAATAATAATAATAATAATAATAAATCATGCTATATTTCTCTTCTACATAACATTGGTAGATATTCTGTATTATCAGAGTATACATATTTGATAAATCTCTGGAAAAATGACTGATTAAAGTTTGGGTAAATACTAGTCTGCATAAAGGGATCCCGTCAAAATCCCGACAGTCGGGATGCCGACGTTTTGAATGCCGGCGCCGGAATCCCGACACCTCTCAGAATCCTGGTGCCAGCATCTCAACGGCCAGTGCCCCAATGGTAAGTACTGGGGTTAGGGGGAGGGTTAGGCACTAGGGTGGGAGTTAGGATTAGGCACTAAAACGGGAGGGTTACGTTTAGGGTGCGGTGAGGGGGTAGCTAGAATTAGGCACTAGGGAGGGAGGTTAGGCTTAGGGGTAAGTGTTAGCATTAGGGTACTTCCCTGGTAGTGTCGGGACTATGACTGTCGGGATGCCGCTGTCAGTATTTTGACTAGCAGCATCCTAACCGCAAGCATCCCATACTGGGGTTAGGCGGAGGGTTAGGCACTAGGGGGAGGTTAGGTTTAGGCCCCAGGGAGGGAAGGTTAGGGGTAGGAAGAGGGGCGAGGTTAGGGGTAGGGAGGGGGTTAGGATACTGACTAACAAGTCTCGTTATCCTAACCCTGTAGGAATGCCGGCATCGGGATTCTGACCATTGGAATCACAAGTGCCGACATCCTATACCCAGTATGTAAATATACTGTAGGTGACTAAGGTGCCACACCAAATGAAAAAGTAATGCTCTAAATATATAAATGTAAAAATGAGCAGTGCCTTGAGAAAGTGTTCCTGTGGTGGACCGAAATGTTGAATTGCCAAAGATTTTCTTTAATAAAGGAATTGGTAATTTTAACACTAATAGTGTTATAACAGCACTAGTAGTGTTATAGGCAATACCAAAAAGCTGACATGTTCAAAAAGTCAACATCCAATTTTAAACCTAACGCTAACCCTAATATATCATTGAAATTTTGACTATGCACAAAATTTCATATGACAACATTAGTGTGTCAACAATTTAACCATGTTAACATCCTAACCCTTCAACATGGTTTCGACCTTTTTACTGTCAACACCGTAAAGGTCGACATGCTGACTGCATACCGCCACGATCACTGCATTTGGTAATTATCACTGACAGCAACTGTCTTTCTGTTTTGTATTCATATATGGCATTAATATTGCCATGCAGCTGGTGCCATGTAAATATGGGTAAAACTAAGCAAGGACGTATTGTTTTCTGTTTTTAGTTTAAAAACAACAAGAACAATACACCAACCAAGCTTATAGGTAAATCAGTCAGTTAATCCTTGCTATCTGTGAATGAATAAATAAACAAATTGCTCCTTTAATTATAAAATACTAGCGACTCACCCCAGCTTCGTACATATGCATATACAGTAATAGTCTTTTTTTAACCGAGGTCTTATAAGATTGCCTTGTAGACAACATTAGTAATGCATTCTGTGTGTATATTTGTGTCCTATTCCCAAGTTATCTCATTATGGTATGCAATTATTCCAAAATACGGAATATTCCTATCCAAAATACCCCTGGTCCCAAGCATTTTGGATATGGGAGACTCAACCTGTATCTTTAATGATTTAGCTAAAGTTCGAGAGCTTTCTTGGCTAATATAAGCCAAGAAAGCGCTCGGAAATAATTTTTTTAATTGTATTACTACACTAAAACACTCGGATATTATTTCCTTCATTGTATTACTACACTAAAACCGTCACTGCTTGGCTCCATTTCTCACAGTTTAATGTTTCATACACCTAAACCTTCCTCAACAAATGCTCTATAGAATAGTGAAAACTGCATCAAAATCTGTGCAGTGATTCTCAAGATTATCCGGAACAAACAGACAGTTGCCTACCAGGGACTTTATTTTATACTATGTATAGATTGATGCCTACATTTAAGTATAATTTACATATTGGTTCTAGATGATACATTTTCTGAACCTTAGTACCCGGAACAGAACACAGGTATTATGCTACTTAGAGCATTTTACTTGTGTGGATGTTAGTGCTTTAAACATTCCACCAACTGTTAGCAGACATAAGAAGCTCAGGAATACACACCGATAGTAGGATGGTAGGAATTCAAGGAAAGCACATTGGTTACTGTTGGAATATGTGTGCACTATTGCGGTAGTATGGCAGAGTAGTTGTACACACCAGTGGATGCCCTTAACCAGTGGGGTGGTTTATTCAGCAGTAATTTGCTCACAGTTATGCATATATAGACTCTCAGCAAGGAGCATAGTATACAGGTCACCAGCCGATGACTGTAGCCATGTATAGGGGCAGGATAGAAGCAGTATCAGTGGTTGAAGTTGGATGGAATGCGCGGTAACAGCAGGGTCTCTCTGGAGCTAAGTGGGACATATCTGTGTCCCACTGTGGCACTCTAACACAGTGGCAAGATGGCACTGTGCATGTGCAGAAGTACAGACATTAGACATCTTGGTTAGGGATTGAAGCCCCCCTAAAAGAGCCAATATGGAGTATGCACAGTAGCGTTCTCCAGCTTCAACAGTTACATGTGTCAGGAACTCAGAATAGCACACTGGTAGCAGATATTAGGAGCTCAGGATAGCACACTGGTCACAGAGTGTCAGAATCACATAGATAGCAACCCACTTTTTTTCAAAAATGTTTTTATTGAAATCACAATAAACACTTTACAATAGACAACAATTATGCATTACTTTCATCTAAGATATGGTATAAATTGAACAAATGAGCAAATAAGATGAGAACACAATTACAGAGGTACAAAATTACAGTGTTACATATAGTTAAAGGGAGAAATAATAGCACCATGTTGTTCTATTTGTTTGGGGTCAACCATCATATGAAATGTAAGTACATCATTATGACATCTAAGTTAATGTTAACTTGGAAAACAAAAATGTATGAAAATCCCCCCAAAAAACAATTTATGTATATTAATCTTTTTGGTTATGTTTTCCAATACAAACAGTATTATTATTGAATTTAGGAGTAGGAAAGGTGTGGAGAATGAGAAAGGGGAAAAGTTAAGGAAAGACAAAGAGTGAGTCGTGGACACCCAGATCAAGTTCCATCACCATTCATCATGTGAAGGCAATTGAGGGATTTGGAGTAGCATTCTTGTCTCAGACCATATTGTTGATTTAAAACAATATTATATTTGTTTTTTCAGATCGTCATGTATCAATCAAACCCTCCCAAATTGAAAAGAAGGGTTCTGGATTTTTTCTGTCTTGTGAAAGGTAGATTCAACCCAGTCCATCTTAAAGCAACCCAGATTTTATCACCAAAAATGCTCCTTGTAACGTGGCCCATGACATCCAATAAACCATGTGAAGAATATATACATATAAAACAATGGATACTAAATTCAGAACAAAATTAAATCTAAACTGCAATTAAGCATTAAAATAATTTTGTTTTGTCATCCTAATACCCACAAAAATACTCAATTTCATATTTAAATTTGAATAAACCCTACAAAAACAGTAGATGACAAAATGTAATGTATGTAGGCATAAGAATGTGCACACACTTGATATGTTGACCAGTTATGTTACTTTAAGATTTTTGTGGTTTAATCTAATATTTGGTTAACCACCCCAAAACAGACGTGGACTGACTACTTTGCGGAAATAATTTGAATGTCATGTTGTTTTACATTACAAGCTAATTTTACCATTGCTCACAAAATGGAAGATGCGTTGCCCCTCCTTTTTCATTTCCTGTCTTCTTGGATTCTTGTGTTACTAAAATATTTTTATTACAGAAGAACTTGAAGCAATATACATTGTTTGCAGGAGGATTACTTGTAGTCCCGGTAAGCTGAACTTTTGTAATGAAATCCACTTACAGACATTCCACTGTGCCCTGTACGAACTTGTTCATGCAAATGAAACCTGACCAATGCTATATCAGATACTCATAATGCTTCCTAGAATATCAAAGATCATTTCAGTAATAACTGCCACGTGCTTTAACATATAAAAATGTGTGTAAGATCTACATATATATATGAACATGCTTAATTTATTTATATGCAAAAAGGCAAGCAGGGGGTACTCTCAGGACCTTTACATTGGTTTTATATACAGATACTCTTTTATTCATGGAAGAATAAACCCAGCTGTCTCGTTGCTAGAATACACAGTGCAAAAGTCTGGCAGTCCCACAGTGATTTATCCAAAGAATTTATGATAGTAGCTTGAACACAAGTTACATTTTACATTGGATCTGTAAGTGCTGGCTATAGGGGAGATTGACTATTGTCTCATGAATATTCCACCCAATTAAATGTGAAAAAATAAAAATGTATAAATGTAAAATTGGAATCAAGCCATATTTCTCTATTACAGTACATAATTTTTCAAGATGTGTTAGCAAGATTTGCATAGTTGTTAAGTCACTAACATTTGGGTAAACTGACTGCGGGAGCATGATATATATATATATATATATATATATATACATATATATATATATATATATATATATATATGCAAATATGGGAGCGGCACTTGATGCGGACTTGTACCAAAAAAGATTGACGCACTGTTAGAAATTGATGTTTCGGAATTTAATCTGTCATCAGGAAATACAACAAGTATGTTATGTTGTTGTATTTCCTGATGACGGATTAAATTCCGAAACATCGGTTTCAAACAGTGCTTCAATCTTTTTTTGGTACAAGTCCGCATCAAGTGCCGCCTCCCACATTTGCATATTATTCTTACTCAGAGCTTGGCACCGCGGCAGTTGTTATACATGTGACTTGAAGTGCCTGCTAATTGCTAATTGACCTATGCTATATATATATATATATATATATATATATATATATATACACACACAAGTATATACCATCTGTGAGAGGCTGGTAAAGGGTGTGTCAGTCTCTCTCTCTGCGTGGTGAACAGGTCAGGAGTCTTAACCACTCTAGACTTAACCAAAGGGTGCTGCAAGTGCCGTTGACAGACAAGGCAAAAGAAAATACAGCTTTTTATGCACTGAAGGGTCTGTTCCAATATAAGGTGTTGTCTTGTGGGTTATATGGGGCACCCATCACCTTTCAGAAGATGATGGACAAAATAATAAGGCTCCATAGATAGTATTCTGCTGCTTATCTTGATGATGTAGTCATCTATAGTCCTGATTGACAGTCTCAACTGGTCAATGCAGATGCTTTGTCCCAAAATTTTGCTAAGGGGATACATGTGTTCCACCCCACAGGTCAAAATATGAGGGAAATATATGTGTCAAAAACACTGGAAAGGTTGTCAAGGGGAGATATATATGCCCCAGGTTTTTGTCTTCTGTCTGGTAGACAGAATCTGATTAGCTGTGTTGTTTGCCAGACCACCTGTGAGAGGCTGATAAAGGGTGTGGCAGTCTCTCATTGTCTGGGGAACAGTTCAGAGGTCTGTTGAGAGACACTGTGATTACTGAATATAAGTGTTGTGTGAAATACTTCTGTTTTGTGAGAGGGATGTTAGGTCCTTCCACTCTAAGAGAGTGAATCATTTTGTTTAGTTAGAGCTGGACAGGCCAGGATTTACTTTTATGTTTTGTTTATTTTTGTGCTGCTAACAAAACAAGCTGTTGATACCTGTACCAAGGCCCTAGACTGGTGTACTACTACTTGGCTGCTGCATGACAAGTGCAACTGTTTACCCCAGGAGATGGCACCCAAAATGTCTGGCACTCCATTAATGCTAATTCCAAAAAGCCCAGATGCCTAGTCCAAAGTCACACCATCATCAGGAGAAAATATAGATCAAAGCTGCAGACATGTTAATTGTTATTATGATGCAGAAGACATCCTTTGTACTCTTATATAGGTTACCCAGCACCTCAGCCACCTTTCAGAGAGCTATGAATAAAATTCTGCAACCTCATAGAGCTTGATTGGGAGTCACACCTGGCGACAGCAGAAGTGGTCTTAATATCATTAAGAGCAGCATTATTAACAACAACCTGGGCTACAAAAGAGCCCAAATATTTGAGCTACATTGTTTGATAGCGCCAAGTCAAGCCTCAGATAGATAAGGTAGATTCAGTAAAACAATGTTTTATTTAATATAGAACAGAGCCACTATTCTCCAATAAAAGCAGTTTCAACTCTCAATTTCAAACAATGTTTTTAATTAGAATTAATAAAAAAGGACAAATAATCCCTCTAAACATGTTTATAAAATCACAACAATGTTGCACACCATGGTTACGTGCAATTAGAGTCCTGTTATTTTTCTTTCTCACTCTCATATAAAAGTAGCACCTAACTGAGTATATTATCCTGGGTAAAATCACAGTCAGTGGTTCTCTTGTGCGGCTGGGGACAGACACAATGCCTGGAACATGTAGCCTGCTCTTCCAGCTGTGGCCTTGATTTTCTGTCCACGCTCACCACAGACCATTTCCTGCATTGTCAGAGATGCCTCCCATCAGCTTCTGACTGCCACATGCCTAGCCTGCCTGAATGCTGATGCAGCTGCCTAGAGGCCTCTCCTCATCTCTATCTCCCTCATGACCTTTTGCACCAGGATTGGGCCTACACCAGCTCCAGATTCACCCCTTCGGCTGAGAGCACCAGGACCAGATCTACCCAACTTCAGGCCTGCTTCTCCTGCTGAGAACACCGGGACTGCCCCTCCAAGCGAACGAGGAGCTGAGGGATGAGAACTGTCTTGAACAAAGGGGGAGAATGCTGGAACATTTCTACTTCAACCTAGTGGCCTCCCCACATTCTCATATTGTCCAGACCACTCCCATGAGAGCAGGACTTTATACATGCAGTACATTCATACATCATTTTATTTTGTAGTTCATATCATCCCAGTTTTCTTCATTATGTCTGTTACATGCATATGTGGTTTTATCATTGTACTGCCACATCTCTGTTTTTTGTACCAGTCTCACCTGGTACTCTCAAGGGCAGGACCAGCAACCCTTTGAAGTGGTGATACAGTGGGTATCCTGTTAGCTCACTGTTTATCTTATCCTTACATGTCTTATCTCCATGTATTGCTTATTCACACACTGTAACCAATGTAGTGAGCTCAACATGGCTGACTTGCCTGGCACTCTGTGTGGAATGAAAAATGCATGGGTCTGAAGAACTTGCGAGGATCTTGCCTAGTAATTTTCTCTCCCCCATTATGTGTCATCAATTCCAGGCATTGCCTATTCTGCCCAGTGTGATCCTTGCAGTGTGCCTAAAATGGCTGCCTCACCTGGTACCTTTGTAGGTAGGATGAAGAATCCTGTAACTGATGAACCAAAATGTTCTTTATGTTATATTATATTCTTAATGTCTTTACTATATTGAAAATTCTCTATTAAAAACTAGCTTTTAGACTGATGTGCAGTACATCACAGCATCAGCAACTTCATAGCTGCAAATATTTATCCACTTATACTGCCTTTACCAGGTACATAAACAGAGGAGCCAGTCTGGGGGATCTACAGGCTGCAGCAGCAGTAGCTTATGGGCAAGCTATAAGCTCCATTTCAGCAAATACAGTATTGTTATGATTTCATTATTAGCTACCAAAAACAAGAAAAAATGGTGATCTCTAATTAGCACTTGGCATGGCAGAAAATATGACCTCTCAAGGCACAACATTAGTACCTAAGGTGAATTTATTCCTTCTAAATAGCTCTTAAATATTATAATGTAAGAAAAAATCTGATTGAAAAGTAGTGAGACTGCCTCTGTTTTTCTGTCCCATAGGTAGACGTGGCAATGCTATACTGGTTATTGTGAAGCTCATACATCGATGTGTCTGAACTTGTGGTTGGACTGCCGTAGTCTTCTTTATTTGGCCACAGCGAGTGGAAGATCTTCATACGTTTTGTCTTGGCGGATGAGGAAGACGTGTCTGTGAGATTACTGTACATCAGAGATGTGTGATTGAATTTTGTGTTAAACTTGTGAAAAGCGGAAATGAAACTCATGAAATGTTCCCGCAAGCATACGGTGGAGAAACAATTAGCCGTGCTGTAATATTTCCATGGTGGAAGCACTTCAAAGAGGGTAATACGTAGTGACTGATGAAGCGCGTTCTGGGAGACCATCCACCACGGTTACAGATATCAACATTGCCAAAGTTGCGGAGATGTTGCAAAATGACAGAAGGTTAACTTTACATGAACTTTCGGTTTCACTTGGCATCTTGGAATGGGTATGACATATCCCAAAGCCGGTAGCCTGAAGGGAGAAGATCCCGACAGGGTAGGTAAGTACCCTATCCCTACCCCTCTCCCCCCTTAACTCTAACGCTCCCTTAGTGGTGCCTAACCCTAATCTCCCCCCTAGTGCGTAACCCTAACCTCCACCCGGGGGTGCCTAACTCGACCCTCCCTTACTGCACCCTAAACCTAACCCTCCCGGGGAGTTGCCTGACCTTAACCTCCCCCAGGGTGCCTAACCCTAACCCTCCCCCATGGGGGTGCCTAACTTTAACCTCCACCCAAATCCTAACCCTAACCCCCGCTATGCTCCTTAAACCTAACCCCACCCCCTGCGGCTAAGTGGTAAGATGCCCGGACTTACCTCGATCAGTCCAGGGTCCTTCTGTTTTCTGGCATAGGGATTAAGATAGGCGTCGGTATTTTGACACCTATCTTAAGCCCACCATTGTGTTTTTATTGTCGGGATATAAACCGGTGGCATTTTGTCCGCCAGTCTACATCCCGGCATCTCATTGAATGGGTTCAACGTATTGTGACAAAGGAACTGAAAATGCATCGCATGTGTGCCAGGTGGGTACCAAGAAATCTCACAGAAGAGCAGATGCAACGATGAGTTGAATCGAGCAAGAACACCATTCGAATGTCGGAGAGGATACCCGATTTCCTAACATCAATTGTGACGTATGACATATTGTGGATTCGTCATTATGATCCGGAATCCAAACAGTCCAGTGTATGAAAAATTTGCCTTCCGCCCAAAAATTTCTTTGTGATTCCTTCAGCGTGTAAAGTCATGCTTCTGCTGTTCTTTGATGTGCATGGTATGATCCTACAGCACTGGGTTCCCCATGGAAAGACAATTAATGGTGACTATTATGCAAACGTCCTGAAAACCCATTTGTGTAGAACCATGAGGAAGAAAAGACCACATTTGCTGAAGAAACAGTGGTTTTTGGTCCAAGACAATGCCCGACCACATGTTGCTGCTGTTGCATTTGCAGCACTGACTGAAGTGAATGGGACAGCACTGGAACACCCTCCATATAGCCCGGACTTAGCGCCCTGTGATTTCTGGTCATTTCTAACCCTGAAAAAACAACTGTACAGAAAAGAGTTCTCACCAGATGATGAAGTGAAAAATGCCACAGCTGCAACACTAAAAGTGATGTCACAAACAGTCTACTGCATGTCTTTGAATAAATTTGGACCATTTTTTTTGTTCCTAGAGTATTATTAATCTCAATAACATTATTTTCCAGTAATTTCCACTAAACTCTGACCACCTTACAGACCACAATATTGTTCACCAATATAAGCCAACGGCGGATACAGCGCGGGTCGCATACAGTGTGCTCCATGTCAGACCATCAGCTGCTGCCTTCGTCTATCTGTAGCCTGTCTGCATGCGAATTGCTACATGACAGTGTCAGCGGCTGTGACATAGGGCCCCAAATTATAACTTCCCTCCGGGCGTCTGGTATGAACTTACGCCACTGAGTACAGGTCGGATACAGTGTGGGTTGTCCTAAGTGCGTGGGTGGCCGCGGTGTCAGCCATGCGGGGTTGGGGGCAGTGTCCTCAGTTCGGTTGTGCTGGCGGTGTCGGCAGTTTGGGGGTGGCGGCGGTGTCCTCAGTGCAGGAGTGCCGGCAGTGTTCTCGGTGTGGGGATGCCAGCAGTGTCAGCAGTGCAGGAGTGCTGGCAGTATTTTGAGTGCAGAAGTGCCGGTGGTTTCCGCAGTGTGGGATTGCCAGCAATATTTTCATCGAGGAAGTGCCGGCAGTGTCGGTAGTGCAGGGTGCCGGCAGTGTTTTGAGTGCGGGATTGCTGACAGTGTCGGCAGTTCAGGGGTGCCGAGTATTATCAACCTCAATAACATTATTTTCCAGTCATTTCCACTCAATTTTGACCACCTTACAGCTCACAATATTGTTCACCAATATAAGCTAAAGGCTGGCTGGCTAAACTAAGAAACAGAGCAGTAGCACAAATGCATAACAGTTATTTCTGTTTAAAAATGTTTTGCAAATTAGTAATGTGATCAATCAGCCTTTTTGTTGAGCAGTTCTCCAAAATCTCCTCAACCATAAAAACAGTGGGCCTGATTCATACCCATTCGCTATATGCGTGCGCTCGCAAGTGGCCCGATGTTCTGCATACGAGCACACGCACGCTTCGTTCTGCACGTGCGCAAACTACTCACTGCGATCGCATACCACTCGCTCGCCCTGCAAAGACAGCCCAGTGTAATGAGTGACAGGAGAGGCCGTTTGTGGGTGGTAACAGGGGCAGGACACTAATAACGGGGGGTTGGAGATGCGAACGCAGGCGTGCCTGAGTGTTTCATTGCCGTTTTAGAGGCGTGCATAATTACCAGGCAGCGTCATAGTACACGTCACTTGCCTTTTTTTTTACACTGAATTCCTCGCAATGCTTGTGGTAGGGTAAAGCTACCTCATGCACTGCGTTTACATCTAATGGTGGTCGATGTACCAGTGTTTTAATACACTTCCTGGAGATGACGTGGTGCTGGTGGGTGGCTCTGCCTGTGCGATTGGGCGTACGTATACATAAAGTGGCCGCGCGCTAAGACATGGTGGGCGTGCTTATGCCTTGGCGTGCGTTCGCTTCCCGTGGCATTACTTTGACAAATTTGCATACGCATCCAGCGAGTGTACGCAGATAGCGAATGGGTCTGAATCAGGCCCAGTGTTCCGTACCTGCAGGTTGGATACAGTGCGTGTCACATACAGTGTGAGATACAGTGTGGGTTGGATACAGTGCGGGTTGGATACAGTGTGGGTCGGATACAGTGTGGGCTACAGTGTGGGTTGGATACAGTGCGAGTCTGATACAGCACAGTTCGCATATAGTGCTGGTCGAATACAGTCCTGGTCGCAAAGAGTGTGGTATACAGTGTAGGTTGGATACAGTGTTGGTCGCATACAGGCCTTCATTCAGAGGCGGCCGTACGGTCTACGACCGCACGGCCGCCTCGATGTTTGTCAAGTGCGCATGCGCACGAAGGAGCTGGCTCCTTCGTGCGCATGCGTGAGACCCGCTACGACCGACAGCGCCGGTCGTAGCGGGTCTCTTTCCAAAGGGGGCAGGCTGTCGATGTTGATTGACAGCTCGCTCCATTTGGAAGGTGGGCCGGGGGGGGTGGCAGCCCATACGGAGGCGTTCCCATGGGAACGCCTACCATTTGGGGGAGGCCCCACTGACATCACTAGTGATGTCAGTGGAGAGCTTCCGGCTCTGACAGAGCCAGAAGCTCTCCGGGGCTTACGACAAGTGAGACCCTACCCTAGGGTCTCGTCGTAAGCCCCGATGGTCGTGATGGTCAATGACCATTGCGACCATCACCCTAGCGGTCGTTATAGCTGTGGGTGTAAACCCACAGCCTAACGACCGAAACAGAGGCAGGCGGTCAGGATGCAAGCGGCCGCCCAGTTTCTGAGCGACCGCTTGCATCCTCCGACCGCCTCTGAATGAGGCCCACAGTGTTGGCTGGATACAGTGCAGGTTGTATACAGTGTGGGTTGGATACAGCATGGGTCGGATACAGTGTGGGTGGGATACAGTGTGGTTTACAGTGCAGGTCAAATACAGTGCAGGTTAGATACAGTGCAGGTTGGATGCACCAATGGTGCAGTTACTGTGACAGAGGGTGCCGGCATTGTCCTAAGTACGGGGGTTCCGGCAGTGTGGGCCATATGGGAGTGGAGGCAGTGTCCTCAGTGCGGGAGTGCTGGTGGTGTCGGCAGTTCAGGGGTGTTGGCAGTGTTTTGAATGCGGAAGTGTCGCAGTACGGATGTACCGGTGGTATTCTCAGTATGGGGTTGCTGGCTGTCTGGGGTGCGGCAGTATTGACACTGTGGGGGGTGGCAGTGGTGTCGGCACTGTGAGTAGTGGTGTCCTCAGTGAGGTGGTCGCCGCCATCTTGCGTCCGTTTGCCCCATTGAAGTTTGTGGCGAAACGCTGAGCTCAGCCAATCAGCGGTCTACCCATTAATTTCAAAGGCACTTTTAAAAATGGAGGCTGAGCCAAAACTGCGAGATCTGACAGCAGTGGCGTAACCAGGACAGGCCGGCCGGGACTGTTACCCTGGGTACCGTTTTACCAGCGGTGCAGGAGGGGTGCCACTGGCTGTGGCCCAAGTCTGGTGAAGTAAGTGTAGTGCGGACCACAGTGAGTGCGGTCCGCACTGCACAGTAACACACACACTGCCGTTTCAGCAGCCAATAGCAGTCAGGCAGACTCTCATTGGCTGCTGCGCCCGCTGTCGGAGCCGGGCTGGAGCTCACTCATGAGTTCTGCCTTCCAGCTCCCACAGTGGGTGATGGTACCGAGTGGGAGTCACATTGCTGATGGACGGAATGCTGGGCATCGATATCCCGATATCCCACCGCCCGGCAAAATGCCTGCGACGATATCCCGACAGTGAACAGGATACCGACGCCATCATCTCGAAGCTCCAGAATTCCGATCGTCCATATGGGTAAGTAATGTCAAAATCCCCGGGGAAGGGGGGGTTAGGTTTAGGCAACACTGGGGGGGGGAGGTTAGGGTTAGGCTCCCCCTGGGCGGGTTAGGGTTAGGCTAGGGAAAGGAGGAGTTAGGGTTAGGCACCACTAAGGGGGAGGTTAGGGCTAGGCACCCCCTGGGAGGGTTAGGTTTAGAGTGCGGGGAGGGGGGATTAGGATTAGGCACCACTAGAGGGAAGGTTAGGGTTAGGCACCCCCTCCAGAGGTTAGGGTTAGGCGCTACCAAGGTAGGGTTAGGGTAAGGGGGGTCAGTTAAAATACTTACCGCTGCCGGGATTCTCAACCAGCCAGGCTTCCACTATCGGGATTTCAGACGGCAGTTTTTCAGCCACTGGCTTATCACACCAATCCCGATTTGTGTGTGTATGTTTGTTGTGTTATATATGTAAGGGGCTCTACTGGCCAGTGGCACTGTATAGCTTAACTGTATCATTACTGGAACCACTGCATAGGGGGGACCACTACTGGGGGCACTGTATCAGGGGCACTACTGGGGGCATTGTATAAGGGAAACTACTGGGGGCACTACATAGGGAGGCACTGTATAAGGGGAACTACTGGGGGCACTGTATCAGGGACACTACTGGGTAGACTGCATAAGGGGGATCACTACTGAGGGTACTGCATAGGGGGTACTGTATAGGGGGCACTGCATAGGGGGGCACTGTATAAGGGGCACTACTGGGGGCACTGTACTACTGTGACACAACTACATTCGGCACTGCTACTGGGGACATTGCATAAGTGGCACTACCAGAGTGGGCATAACAAGAGGGGCACTACTATTGGGGGCATTAAGATGCATATGGAATGGAAAGGAATGTTCCCTGAGTGACAAGAAATGGGGATGTGTCATGGTGACATGCCCATTTTTCAGTTACCATGCCCCTTTTGCATGTGGCCACACCCACTGTTTGGCACGCAAATAGGTGGGGGGGCTTAGTTTTTCATATTGCCCTGGGCTCCAAATACTCTAGTTACGCCACTGTCCGACAGCGGAATCTCAAGGTTTTGGCTCAGGTAGGGATCGAGGCAGATAGGGAGATCCGAGCTGTGGCTCAGATCCTCGGATCCCAGAAGTTTGGGCATTTTTGGATTCCAAAGAATCCAAACCACTCATCTCTAGTGGAAACACTGCAAAAAAATTATTGAATGTGAAGGACGCTACTTTGAAAAAGAGAAATGTTCAGATCCTGTGTGTCACGGTTGGTGTCTGAGAGTTATCTGACTCCGTTGTTGAATTGAATTCAGCAGAGCCCGGCTTGACTGGACCCATGGATGACGTAAATAGCTCTATTTACATATGAATTGTATGGCAAAGAGAACTGCCTTTGATGATAAATGACAGGAACAGGAAACTTGTAACGTTGGAGTGGAACCAATAAAATACTTGGAGGAACTGGACTGGGACTGGCAGGGAGGCTTACTGAGCTGGATGGGGTACCAGTAGGTACTGTAGGATTGCATAATTGGACTGGAAACCAGTAGATAACTTGGAGGAACCGGACTGGGACCGGCAAGAAGCTTTGCTGAGCTGGACGGGGTACCAGTAGGATTTCTGGATGCGCTAGGTTTAGCTATCAGCAGGGTTACTGAATGAACTGGTCTGGGAACCAGCAGGATTTATGGATGCACCAGGTATAGCTGTCAGCAGGATTACTGAATGAACTGGTCTGGGAACCAGCAGGATTTCTGGATGTGCCAGGTATAGCTGCCAGCAGGATTACTGAATGAACTGGTCTGGGAACCAGCAGGATTTCTGGATGTGCCAGGTATAGCTGCCAGCAGGATTACTGGATGAACTGGTCTGGGAACCAGCAGGATTTCTGAATGTGCCAGGTGTAGCTGCCAGCAGGATTACTGGATGAACTGCTCTGAAAACCAGCATGATCTCCAGATGTGACAGGTACAGCTGCCAGCAGGATTACTGAATTAACTGGTCTTTGAACCAGCAGGATTTCTGGATGTGCCAGATATAGCTGCCAGCAGGATTACTGGATGAACTGGTCTGGGAACCAGCAGGATTTCCAGATGTGCCAGGTATAGCTGCCAGCAGGATTACTGGATGAACTGGTCTGGGAACCGACAGGATTTCTGGGATACACTTGTGCATAGGGAGACAGAAGTAGCACAATCTGTACACCATTGGAAGTAACGAGATGCTCAGGCCCTGAATGATATCAGAGGAGGATGTATATACCCTGGGTCTGGCAGGAATTGGTGGATATGATCAGGTGGTCTGGCAGAAGCACTCTGAGTGGTGGAGAGCACACAACACAGAGGAAGCAATCATATCAGCAGTACTGAGAGTCAGAACTACACCTGTGATTTTAATCAAGGCTAGCCCTAGTCCAAATGGAAACACAGAAGTGTTGCAGCCAGCATGATT
The DNA here is from genome assembly GCA_031769625.1 of Taudactylus pleione. Classification (NCBI taxonomy): domain Eukaryota; kingdom Metazoa; phylum Chordata; class Amphibia; order Anura; family Myobatrachidae; genus Taudactylus; species Taudactylus pleione. Next base: position 693,542 of record JAUIMM010000702.1, on the reverse strand, counting down.
AGAGCAGATCTCCCAGGCAAATTACACATACAGATCCACAGGACAGTTGGCAGGGGTAAGTGTCAAGGCAAAAAGGTGAAAAACTAGCCAGGGTCGTGACAGTGTGCAGTCATTTGATTCTGAATAAACTTTTCAATCAGGCCTCATATATATAAACATTGCTATATTTAATGTTATAAAAAAATCCTCTACTATAAGTCTTTTTAAGAATAAAACATAATAAAAAAAATTAAGGGGTCTATGTGCTAATAATCGCGGTACTGCCGCGATTATTATGTATCTATCTTGTAGGGGATATTTACATTTTTTATGAAAATATCCCTGCTATGTACCAAGGGGAACTCACAGGGACAGTGGTTGTGATATCCCCCGCAAATTTTAGAAATCTTTGATAGTAGCATGTGCACAGTGTCAGCTTCTGAAGTCAGCCAAGGGCTGTGGGGCAGAGATCAAAAGAGCTCTCTCCTGCCCCTGGAGTCTCCATAGGCTTACAGTAGTTTACACTTCTTGAAGATGGTGTAAACTACAGGGGCTAAACTCAGAAAAGCTCTACTTTTTGGCGTTTAGTACATAGGGGTCAGATCGTATTCCCCATTGATAATAATGGGGACTGCCATCTGAAGTGTGAATTAGCACTTTGCCGAAGATTTCTGTGAAATCTCCTGTATTGTGCTATTAGTACATAGCAACAATACATAAAATGATGCAGAAACTGCAGTTCATAAGTGCAAAATGCCTTTACATTGCAGAATGGCTGTCACTTAGAGCCAACATGTAATAGACTGGCTGTGAACTGATGGCAAATATCCACTTGTGTGAAAGTACTGTAACAATATATTACCCGGAGTTAATACTTTGTCAATGATGATTCAATTGATAAAGTAAGTAATCGCCAGTTCCAGGTATGAGTCTTACCGCTCTAGGACAGATGGAATAGAAGCTATCCAAATTTCATGTGCCGCTGCCTAGTCCAAAGCAGCTGGTAATACCTCACCGGAACGTAAGCATCCGTCTGCCAATGTAAATACCAGTTGATGCGCCATTAGAACTGAGGGCCTGATTCAGATCCGCTCGCGAGTGCTATGCCCCTCTAAAAAAACAGAAGGCCGGCCCTGATTCAGAGCGAGCGCTCTGTCAGAGCGTCCGGCTCTGAATCCGGGCCTGAATCCACCATGCTTTATTTCTGCTGGGGCCTGTGAGTGGAATTGAAGTAGGCCCATGTTGTACCAACGCATTTCGCTACACTATATGGGGCTTTATCAAAAAGTGTATTATCTCTAGTGTACTTTTCTTATATACCTGCTGTTGGAATCTAATTTGTCCTTGTAAAATAAAGTATCACCTATGCTCACAGGTGAGCAATATTATTTTCAGGCACAAGCTCGAAAACAAAATCGCACATTAAGACTATATACAGATTATTCTTTTTACATTATATAAACAGCAATAAATAGTATGCAAACAGGAATAATATATATATATATATATATATATATATATAAGGTGTCTCAAGTGTCCTCTTGATAAGAATAAATGTGAATATTAAAAAAATATATATAAATAAATGTATCTATCTAGACCCACCATAGCTAGAACTCCTGACTTCACTGATGGCACTGACCATGCCACTAACCACTACCCTATCTACACTTCTTATTAATGACATAAATTCTAATTCCTATATGAATTGTGCTAATGGGCTAGTAGCAAACAATTGGGTTCTTTGTTCTGATCTTTAAAAGCATGAATGTATATATCCTAAAGGTCATTCATATGGTTCTTCTCTCGACCACAAAATCTCCTAAAAGTAATAACATAGAAATAGATGAAATGTCTAAGATGATCTTTAGCAGAGTAGAATAAAGTAAAAATACAGCAAACAAATCTGTCATTCTGATCTCCTATCCCTCTGGATCCGAACCCCAACCTACTGCACCAATCAATACAAAATAACTATTTACATCTATTGCATAGTGAATTGGAGACATTACATTGATTTTTCTATAAACCATTCACAGCCCTATTTTGCTGCTTTACTAACTTGACATAGCAACTTTTGTCCATTATTATTGATGGTTTATTTATATTTACCCATATTATTGCATATGCATGTATGTGTATTTTATATATATATATATATATATATATATATATATACTTACCTAATTTAATAAATGTATTTATCTATGTTCAACTGCACCTCACTGTTGTGGTTTTCTCAAAACCATAAAATTAATAATTGTTTTGTTATATCTGTTCATGTTGGAGCTTGTTAATGATACTATTTAGCGTTAATCCCCAAACCTATTAGCAAGTTTATATAAAAACTAAAGTTGTTAACTACAGTATGTAATGCTTGTAAATATAATTTAGTAAGGCATCGCTCTATTCAGTGCTATCTAGCTACCTATAGCATTTTTTCTCAATAAATACAGTGTAGCTAATTTTCGATCTTGGTATCAAAATCAAGAAGTTATTATATAAATCCTCAGGATGATCATTATAGTTTAATAATTGCAGCACTTAAGATAATAATAAAATGTCTTCTAGTAAAACAATGATAAATTGTAGTTTAAAATTTTAATTTATTATCTTTTCTCATGACCTTAAATAATATAGATGTACAATGTATTATACATTAATGTGCATTTAAATTGTAGCAAATCTAATAAATTGTTTACTACAGTATCTTAGAGCCAAACTTCATTTAGGTAAGTACTTAGTAAAGCAAAACTTTTTTTTAACATCTTTAACTATTTCAAGGACTGATACTTTGTGTCCCCCCCCACAACCAGGTGAACTTTGATGTTTTAAACTTTTATGCTTTAGCAAATGTAAGCACTTTTCACAAACTCAGTTCTCCACTTCAGGCATAGACAGTGAGATTTCCTGAACTATCAAACAATTTATTTACATATATGATTAATTACTTACTTGAATAGTTTAGAAAAAACAGTCCCAGTTTGGAAGAACAAAGGACAGTAACTTGAGGGTCAAATTTGCAGAAGGTAAAAACATATCAACTTTCCTGGTTTGAAGATTCTGGACCTGACTCTGAGTTGCACAGTGCACACCATTTTCAGTTGTATCCGCTGCACCCAGCATGGAGTAGCTGTAAGTGCCGTTGATAGTGATGATGGCTGCTCTATTGGATGGAGGACTGGGTACAGTGCGATCACACTGTTCGCTGCAGGCTTTCTAAATTGCCACTGTATTTCATATAACTCAGGCCCTCAGAATCCAGAATGTCAAAAATTAAATCTAGATTGGTGACTTAAATTGAAAGATTACAGGCACAGACATGCCTCCCAACATTGGAACACTGAAGAGGGGTCATAATTAGAGATGTGCAGTTCAGTTATGGCTCCAATCTTCCCGCCAAGTTCGAATTTCAGTACATGACAAAACGTCATCTTTCACAGACATCTGTGAATGAAATCTGTCCATGAACGATGACATTTTGCCTTATGCTGATGTCCGAACTTGGTGGGAAGATTCGAGCCAAAACCGTACCGCTCATCTCTAATTATGACCACGCTCAGGTAGGACATGGCCACACCCATGATATGGACATAACACTTTTGAAGTGTTAGCTGCCACTTACCCCATCACCTTCCCTCTTAAAAGCCATTTACTGCTGATGCGCGTTGTACTTGTCCCCTGCTGTGAACACAATATACTTCCAAACTTTAATATTGGACCAATTGGGACGTGAGAGAACGTCCTCAAATCAGGACCATCCCATCGTAAATCAGGGCAGTTTGGAGCATTGAGCTTAGCTAAGATAGTAGCAAACATACAGTATTCAGGGCTAAAAAGCTGTTATAAAAAACAACTAGTAGAATGCAGAAACATTCATTGGAAAAAAATTTTTATAAGGCAACATAAGAACAAAATGAGTGCTGTGAATACAAGCAGGACCAGCAACAGAATTCCTGGGACCCAGTAAACTGATGTGTCTGTCCCCTCACAACACTCGACCCCACTACCCTTGACCTCTGCACCACACATCCATTTCATTGAAAAAATAACTGAACTAAAATAAACTTAACACACACTGTGTCACTGTTTGATGATGATGCAAATTTTAACTAGTCAGTGTGTACTTGTTTTTATAGGCCGCGATTCAGTTCAAAGCGATGTTGAATAGGCCTGGGAGGGAACTCCCTGAGCTATTCAATTCAGCACGATGTTATGTCGGAGAATACTGAAAAGTCTAGAAAACTCCTGCAATCCACACAGTGAGGTTCAGCTTTATAATGTGATATTCACCAATCACGAATGAAGACAATAATATAAATTCAAATAAAGCACTCCTCCACCAGGAATAATAGTCAAATAAATACTTGAAATCCTTTAAAACATCTCTGTTTTATATAATTCAATCGAATGTCAGTTTCACTTCATTAAAACAACTGGTACTCATCCGGTGGTTCCAAATCAACCTCCAAAACCGAACTTCCTCTTTCAATCAGTCATAGCAAATTTTAAAGAGAAATATCTTAGTGTAAAAACATTTATGCAGTTTTATTCACACAACACAAATAAAATCACACAGGTAGAAGTGGCCTCGTACCACAGATAGCCTTTACATGAAAGGCACATTTACAAGCACATGGGGGTAACACAAAAGCCCGGGTAGATTTCAGATTCCCAATGATCGCACACTGCTCCCTTCCAAGTTTTCTGCTGGTTACAACCCAGAAGAATTGGAAAAGAACCAGGATGTACTAAATAGAAAGAAAAAACGTACACATCGGGGTAAAAGGGAGAATGGATCTAAATTAAAAACCAAAAAAAAGTTCGGCAAAACTCCAACAAATACTAAATAAGGGATCCACAAATTTTTTTTATTTGAACTTTCACAAACTTAGGGACCAAGAGAAATCTATTCTAAACAAAGGCCTAAAATTTGCCCCAAAGAATAAGCTAAACAAATTTAAGACATACTGTACTTCGACATCCAAAAGTATATTCGAAAATTGTCTCTAAAAAAGTACTTTATAGGTCAGAAAACAGAAATAAATGAGGAGAAAAACTTCAACCCAGAATTCTATAGAGTGTGTTTTGTGGAGAGCTTCGATAAAATTGTCTGCTCCGAAGTAGAAAAGATCAACTTAAAAACCAAACATAATTCCAATCTTACAATAGGGGAATGTGAGGCATTAGTTAATCTAGAAAAAAATCTGGACATTACTATCAAACCAGCAGATAAGGGCGGGAGGTTGTGATTATGGACACTGTAAAATATAATGAAGAAATTTTGCGCAAATTAAACAACAAAACTACCTACACTTTGTTAAGGGGCAACCCAAGCGATTGAAAGACATCTAATGAGTCTATTATCCAAACATGAGGTAGCTGGCACTATAACTCCTCAGGAAAGGAAATATTTGACTAAAGAACAACCAGTACTCCCAGTAATATCTATTCTCCCAAAAATTCATAAAGATTTAATTAACCCCCCAGGATGACCCATAATTGCTGGTACAGATTCCATCTTATCCAACCTGTCTCATTATCTTGATTTTCAACTCCAGCCTGAAGTTATAAACTTGAAATCATATGTTAAGGACACAATTGATATTATTAAGAAAATGAGTATGGTTACACACTCAGAAAATTGTTTTTTAGTAACAACTGATGTGAGCTCACTATACACAATAACAGAGCACACATTAGGATTTGAGGCAATTGAATATACCATTAAAAAAGACAAAGGAGAAATGGAATTAAAAAAGTGGATTTTATCAAAGAAGCTATTTTATTTATTTTAAACAACAACTTTTTTTTATTTGATGTGCAATTTTATTAGCAAAAAAGAGGTACAATGATGGGTACCTGTTTCGCACCAGCCTATGCTAATCTATTTATGGGCTGGTGGGAGGACCGCTTTGTATGGAATAATAACCCATATATTATATTGAGGAAAACAAATTACTGACAAAGACATTTTTCCAAACCAACAGACAGCAACTCTTACATCAATACCAAGAGCCACCAAAAATCTAGGTAGCTTAAAAGTATCAACATGGTCCAATTCAGAGGATACAACGAAATTGTACTGACGAGAACATTTTTAGCGAACAGGTTAAGGAAATTAAACAAAAATGTATTGATAAAGGATATGAATCTGAGAATATTGATGCCACAATTAATTAAATGAAGGAGATGCCACAAAGCTGTCTTTTAGAATACAAAAATGAAAAAAAGGATACCACAGTACCTGTTTTACCTTTTATCAATACTTTTAATGAACAATATAGGAGTTAAAATACATTTTTTAAAAACACAGGATCCAATCTTAAAAATTGTTATTCCATCAAAACCCAGTTTTATAGGAGAGCCCCGAACCTCAAAAGTAATTTAGTAAAAAATGCAATCCCGGAAAAAAGAACAGGGAGACTTAAGATAAAAGGTTTCCACCATTGCGGCACTTGTAGGGTTTGTATATCACATACCAAACAAGCCACCAAGATTGAGAATCTTCAATCATGCTCTATGAAGCAGGAATTCAAAATACAAGAGTTTATGACTTGTGGGAGTAAAAACTGCATTTACCTCATCAAATGTACATGCGGTTTACAGTATGTGGGGAATACCTTGAGAACATTAAAAGAAAGGTGGATGGAGCATCTCTATAATATTAAAAAGGGCTTTGAGAAACATTCGCTATCGTTACATTTTAAGGAATAACATAATTGTTCCTTAGCGCATATTAAAACCATTGTGGGCATTAAAAAGGTAAAGGGTAATTGGCGCATGAAGGGCTTTGAAAATTTCCTTGCTTAGGTCGAAATTATACTTATTTATGAGTTAAAAACCTAAGAACCCTTAAAAGCAAATTTTGAGCTCATGTGGTTTTTATAATTTGACATTATCTTGCCCTTTTATTCATATTTTTTTATTATGGTGTTTTAATAATGTTGTGACCTTAGACGTGATTTTAAATCCTGATTTTTTTATCCTGGTATATGCTTTTGTGCTATTTATATGTGTTTAATAATTGATACTCTGTGCACTTTATATTTATTGATGAATTTATGAAATTATGCTCATTCTCTATTTATATCTGGCTATATGCCTGATGCACTTTATAAAACCCTATGTACAGTATGTATTGATGACTATTTAATTTTTTGTATGTCACTTTTTGTTCTGTTAATATGTAAATGGGTACCTATAGTTGAAAAATTATTCCATAAACTCTTTATGATTTCTTTACTTTGTACTAACAGACCCGTTAGATGAATGTTAGATGATATAGGGATGTGGACAAACTAATTTAAAACCATGAGATTTTGAAGTTTAATCAAGACGAAAGCTAATCCCCAACAAAACGTGACATCTTAGATCAGATTTAATGGGTCCCCCTGTATGCAGTAACTACCCATGTGCAGAAATGTGCAGAATAAATAGTTTCCCATGGATACAATATAAACAGAACAGACTTTTCCATATAATTAGAACAAGTGATTCATGCGTTCCACAAGGTGGAACGCACGGATGTTACTTCCGGCCTCTGCAGGAAGTGGAGGAGGCAGAGGTGATGTGCACTCCACGGGTGGAACGTTATAATGGACTGATCCCGGTCTAAGTAATGCAGAATGCCGAGCAATCTCTTGTGGAACGCATGGGCAGCACCTAACAAAATACATAAACAAATAAACAAAAATAAGAAAATAGTGGCTTACAGTACAAGACAATGCAGCACAAGACAATACAGTACAAGACAATGCAGTACAAGACAATACAGTACAAGACAATGCATGACGAGTACATGGTTAATAAACATTGCTGCTTCAGCAGTCGTAACACTAAAATAAGCAGCAGGGTCGCAGAAACCAAGGGTTAGGTGCCATTGTAAGGAGTATGGAGTAGATATTAGTATAAGCAAGGGAAGGAAAATCTCATGAGGAAAGCGAGCCCTGCTCATAAGAGCTTACATTCTAAGTAGACACGGTCATTACTGATAGACAGGTACCGCTAGCCTGGTACTGGGTCCACTGCTGTGCTTTGGCTGCGTCAGGGGTGGAGAGCATGTCTGTAGTGCCGCTGCGTGGTTGGCTGTGGCATGCGTTTGCTCCAGCCTGGCTCACTTCTTTCTCTTACTCTTCTTAGGTGTGCGATGAGGCAGGGACTAACTGAGGTAATGACCGAGAAGGGCTATTATGGCACAGTGTCGCATGTAATGATGCCGCATTGTCATCATTAATTACTCTGGTGCACGTACAGCAGTAGATGGGAGGACTGGAGTAACTGGGGGCTCACCCTTGATTGTTTATGTTTACTTAGCGGTTTCTAATTCTTCAAATTTTAGCAGTTGATGCAACGGCCTCTAAGTATTTTGGTTTTGGACCCATCTATACTCAGGGTCCCTTTGAATCTTGGGGCCCGGTACAGGTGTACTCTTTGTACCCTCTTCTCGCCAGGCTTGGATACAAGTACTTTATTATGATTTTTCCCATAGTTATTTTCATGCAAATATTATTTTTAGCAAAAAGATGAGATTGCAATGTTAGATTTGTTTCTGTAAAATTATTTGCTTGATCTTAAGGCTGCATAACACCTAATGGCTCAGTTCAATCCTCCCAAATGAATGAATAGCTTTACAATGTACAATGCAGTCTGAATGTGCTGTGGTAATGGTTAGGAAATTATGGAGTCTATGTTTTTATTACTTCTTACAATTAATATTGGTATATTTTTTATTTGTGTATTTGCATCTGATGTGGATGAAGGCATCCTGTAGCCTAGCATTCTGTCTAGTGTTGGCTGGAACTAATATGGCTTACAGGAAACAAGTTAATCTTTTATTCACATTTAATTACCAATTTTTTAAGTCAATTTTATATGAGCGTGGAACTTGGCAATGTCAGTCTGACAGCAGCTACTAGATATTAATTCCATTTTCGTGGGTAAGCAGGCTCTGCGCGGCGGCTCTATGCAGCGGCACCTGGTGATGGTGCAGTGTGGCCTTGAGGGCAGAAGTAGGGCACTGATGCCGAGATGCAGCCTTGAGGGCCAAGGTGCAACTTAGATGGCAGTGGTGCAGCACTGGTGCCGAAGTGCGGCCTTGAGGGCCGAGGTGTGAGTTAGATGGCAGCGGTGTGGCCTTGAGGGCCATGGGGTAGCCTTGAGGGCTGAAGTACAGCACTGGTGCCGAGGTACGGCCTGAAGCGCTGTGGTGCGGCCAGGAAGGCTGAGGTGCGGCACTAGAGATCCGAGATGCCACCTAGGTGGAGAAGGTAGTTAGGCCTCAGGCAATGCTGCAGATGATGGTAATGTGAGAGGCAGGCATAGATGACTATAAGACAGGGGACATTGTTGCCACCGAGAGAAGAATGCGGCGTATGCAGCCAGGTCGCAGACTGGTCCTGGATCCAAAACCACAAAGACGGTCAGGTACATAAACTGGCAGGATACAGGCAGACAGAGACACCGACAGATTGACAGGAACCTGTACTCACACACAAGGTGTAAACTATCACCGGTGACATGGCATCGGTACAGACGGACTAATAAAAGATCCTCCACCAATAATCTGCGGGTGCACAGATGATTGACAGCTGACAGCTGGGACACTGCACGTCTATCCGGTAGACCAAGCAGCACCCGTGACCGTCCAGGATCTTGGTCTCCCAACAACCACGGGCACTGTCCTACTTTGGCGTCCCCATTGCCTGGTGACCAGGGAGGTAGGCAGATCCTGCAGCCAAAGGATATGATGTGATTGTACCAAGCTGCGACGGCAGCTTCTGACATCCAGACTATGGGAAAAGTAGGGGGAAATCCTTATTAGCACACACCACTCACACACAAATAAGACAGGATAGACAGACAAACAGACTGAAAGTACAAGTAGAAAAAGTTGTAGAAATAAATATAAGAAACAAGCCATACAAAGCCACAAAGACAAATCAAGCAGTAATCAAATAGAACACCTATTAAACTCCTACCAAATAACTCTAACACACAGTACTATGCTCTCTTCTATAGCTAGTTCATTATATAGGGCTAATGAGGTCAAACTCTCGTGACTTTGGTTGAAATCCAAACACGCTCTATGTTATGAAACTCGCCGTAGGATTGGCAAGTTTTTGGCAGGTTACAGCAGCAGCAAACTCATTAGGAGTTGCAGTTAAATTACGTTGGCACCTTGTAACTCCATACCTCTTACATCTGGTGAGTTGCTATGAAAAACATGCAGGAAACTTACCACAGGTTCCTCCGAGATTAATCTCACCAGAAAATCAAATCCTATTACATTTCCCCCTAAGAGACTTCTAGAAATATATTTTCAATATATTCCTTGCTTTTTAATTGCTTTTTTGATTTGTTAATGTATTAATATAACATGCATTTATTATATAATTTATTTACTGTATGCATTTTTCTGTACTGCACAAGTTGAAAATAAAAAAATGCAATAAAAAGCCCCTTTTTCTAGTCATACAAACAGTTTATGTGTATTAAAGAAACAATAACTGTATACAAACTCCAAATTTCAGAAAACCTAAATAGAAAGTTACATTTTCAGCATACTACAGTGTATAAAGCAAAATTACTACCTACAGGTTTTATCTTTTTAAAGTGTATACAATATAAAAATAGAAAAAACAACATAGGTAACAATTCTATCAATATTCTATATTTTAAATCTATCTTAAAATGAATGCCTTAGCATGCCGCCCATAGTAATGAGGACGGATCTATGTTATCTTAGCTTCATGATAAGCTTCTAAAACATATTCATAGCGTGGGGAGCAAATACAACATGAGAATCTGCAATGAGATCTTCCCAGAGGGCCAAACCATTTAACATTTATGTGCAGTGTACAAATACTTATTGCAGCCTCTCTAGGAATAACATTGAATCTATTACTACAGCATTTGATGCTTCATTGGTTTTGCTCATCTGATAATGGGGCACATAGAAAAGAAAGGTCATAGTAGATTTCATGCTAAACGATTTGTAAATAGGGAATGTGCCTGTGACCATTAAATAGCAAACTGTGACCTATTACATAAAAAGGTTATCTGCAAGGAAAATAAAATGAATGCATTCTTAGTACTTTTATGATTGGAATATTGTGAGATGGAACCAGATTTTTGTAACTTAGCGAATTAGGAATTCTGTCTTTGTATCCTATCTATTTCTTGTTTTGATTTTCCCTTTAAAATAACAACTCAATAAGGGCTCTATTTATTAACATTATTTTTTACTAAAATAAAGTGAAAGACCCTTTTCACATTATTTTAGTTTCACTTAAATTTACTAAAGGGCAATTGGAGTAGAATTCGTAAAATTCTACTCCAAACCCTAATTATCACATATTTTTAGTAAGCAGATTGCATTTCCCATAATTGTAATGGGAAATGCGATCTGCCTGAGATTTACTAAAAATAAAATGTGAAAAAATACAGGGGGAACCCCTGTGATAATAACGCCACCTGGAGATGGCATTATCTAGGCTCTCCCCTGGTTCCCCTACTCCTGCTCTGCTCTAACAGGCAGAGCGGAGCCAGGAGCCGGGCCCCAGTGATCAGCTGTGTGGTCTAAATAGTCCACACGCTGATCATTGCAAAATAAAACCTAACACTTACTTGATTCGACGGGAGATCGGTGCTCGGTGATGTCCTCTGGCGCTCAGCAGGTCTCCCGGCTCCTGCACTGTGACCATGGTCACCTGCTGAATAGAACAGCTGACCGGGTCACAGTGCAGGATGGGAGACCAGCTGACCGGAACCCCGGAGGGAGGACATTACCGGACCAGCGATGACCAGAGTAAGTGAAATTAAGGCGGGGATTGCGGGAAAAGGGGGGTTCGCGGGGGCGCAGAGGGAGTGTAGCGGCGGCCGATCGGCGCATGCACAGCATCTTGTTGCTGTATTTTTTCCGAAAAATACAGTGATAAGGCTGCGAAGGGGATTTGAATGGACATGGCTTTATCGCAAGCTCTGTCTTTGCAAGGGGTTTTTAAAAAATCCCTGTGATATTCCTAAATTCGCAATGCGAATTCAGTCGGAAATATTACACTACAATCTGCATTCTAAATGTGGATTATGGTAAATAGAGCCCAAAATGTGCTAAATTTATGAATACACCTAATGTAAAATCACAAATATCCAATATCTGCAAAATCCAATGAATTGCAGAATTAGATCACTCATCCAAGCATGTTATTAACATGGTGATATTTAAGGGCTCATTTGCTAACCATGCACTTAGGTGTAGCCTTTTCACTAATCCACATCAACCACAATGTATGTGGCTAAGTGCTAAAATTTGATGTTAAAGCAGTGTTAGTGAATGATCACTTTTGTGTTTGTTTTATTCTACATTTAATACTGGCCTCTAAATCAACAAGTATGTCACCCAGATTAAATGATTTTTACCATCTAACCATACAATCTTACCATAACACACCATCTTACCATAGCATCTTACCATACTAAACCCTTCTATGCCAATTTACCATGCCAGCTTACCATACCATATTATCTTACCATAGCATAGAATCTTACCATACCATATCATACAATACCATACTGTCATCTTACCATATCATATACCATGCCATTTTACCATATCTTAGCATTATACCATACCAAATCATTTTACCAGAGCATAGCATCTTATAATACATCTTACCATACTATAGCATCTTACCATAGAATCTTACCACACAACAGCATTTTACCATATCACAGCATCATACCCTTCCCACATCATCTTACCATGAGTTAGCATCTTACAATACAATGTTACCATACCATAACATCTTACCATATAATCTTACCATAGCATTGGATGTTACCAAAAGTTAGCATTTTACCATGCCATATCATCTTACCATACCATTGCATCTTACCATACTGTACCAGCCATTTTAATGGTCAGTCAATGTTTTCAGAGATTTTAATTGTTTCAGAAAAGGCACTTTCATCATCAGTTTAATTAGTTGATGATTACTGACTTTGGAATGACATCTACAGTAGGGTGAAAAGGGTCATTTGTGAAAGTGAAAATATTAAAGCATGTAGTACTATTACCATTTTGTCATGTACTATTTCATGCACAAATGTGGAGTTTTTATAAGTAGACCATTAGTGCAGCAAATGCACTCCATTTAGTACTTTGGTTTCTGAGACAGCTCTCTTCAAGATGCACTGATTTTACCATCCTACCATACAATCTTACCATACCATCCTACCATACAATCTTACCATACCATCCTACCATACAGTACCATATTTTCATCCTAACATACCATCTAATCAAAAACAAGAGATTAGGCGCTAATGAATACAAAGATATACATATATATCTCTATAATCTCGCAGTCAAATGACCAAATATTTTTTTGTTAATAGCAGCAAAATGACGTGTGCTTGTGAATACACACCTACACCATCACATACTATGGTGTAACAAAGACATGCAAAGAAAAAAGTCTATTTGCACTGATGAAACACCATTAATTTATAAAGTAGAATAGAATAATCAGAGAGTCTGATGTTCAATAAAAAAATATATATATTTAATGATATATTCTATATGCAATATATATGTATTTATTCAGACTAATTGAACAACAATAGTGATCACAATGACTCCATGGAGATCTCCAAGTCTAATCTATAAATGACACTGCTATTACAAGGACTCTGAACCTCATTCAGAGTCGGTCGTAAGCGGCTGCTCGGTCGTACCCAGCGATGTTTGCAAAATAGCGCATGCGTAAGTTTTGCAATGTGCGTGCGCAAACTAGCTGCTGCGATCGGAAATTTCTCTCTCCTTCAACTTGGCCAGGTCATTAGTTTGGAGGACAGGATGCGGCATTTGTGGGTGGTAACAGGGGAATGTGCTTGTGTATGGGGGAGTGGAGATCCGAACGCAGGCGTGCCTGACTATGCAAACGGCGTTTTATGGGAGTGCATAATTAACTAATTAGTGTCATGGCACATGTGACATGGGAGGTTTTTACACTGACTTGATCGTAGTGCTTAAGAGAGGGTATGGTCAACCTTAAGCTCTATGACCAGCTCCGATGGTTCCCGATGGTCTCGATTAATCCTTGTATGCCCGGAGATTACGTGTATTGCGAACGAGAAGGGGGCGTATTTTTAGTCTTACGGCCGCAACCAGTCCCAGCTATGGCGGAGGGATGAATGCACTAAGATAACAATTGTCCAGATGTGCATTCGCATAGGGCTTTGGATCCTCTAACCGGTTTCGCTCCTGTATAGAGGGAGCTTTTTCATATATACACACACACACACACATATATATATATATATATATATATATACACACACACATACATGTGTATATATATATATATATATATATTCATACATATATACATATATATATATACACACATATATATTTATATATATATATATATACATATATATAAAAATATATATACAGTATATATATATATATATATATACATATGTATACATATGTATACATATAAAAAAAAAATTATTACTGTACATATTACATATAATATGTACAGTAATAATATATTACTGTACATGTATACATATAAAAAAAAATTATTACTGTACATATTGCCCGATCACTGTGGCCAGTAGTGATCGGAATACATGGGGAGGTGGAGCTGAGGCCGGAAAGGAATGGGCGGGGGTGCTGCTAGGGTGCCAGGGCACATACAGTAGCAGCAGCCGTGGCTACCAGAGCCGCTGCTGCTGCTTCTACACAGTGATCTCACTGATCACTATGTTCCGGAGCCGCAGCGGGAAGGTGTTTCCCACTGGCAGCCCTAATACTTAGCAGCAGCAGTGGCTATCAGAGCCGCTGCTCCTGCTGCTCATACACAGTGATCTCACTGATCACTGTGTTCCGGAGCCGCAGCGGGAAGGTGTCCCGCTGGCAGCCCGGATACATTGCAGCAGCGGCTTCTTACAGAAGTGGACGGGTCCGGCTGCCCAATCACTGCTGGCCACAGTGATCGGGTCACAGCAGCAGCAGCGGCTACATGAGCCATGGCTGTTGCTTCTAGGGGGCTGCTGCCGGTGCCCGATCACTGTGGCCAGCAGTAATAGGGACACAAAGGAGGGGAAGCCGCAGGTGTAGAGGGACCAGCAGGTCCCTCTGAGGTGGGCGGCTGCTGGAAGTTAACTTCCAGCAAGCCGCCCACTGGGCGTTTCTGACTGGTCGTATCAAATACGACCATATCAGGGAAAGCCCAGTCTGGTATGGTCGTATCTGATACAACCGTGCCAGGCAAGTGGTTAATAGCAGTGTCCTTTATAGATTAGACTTGGAGATCTCCATGGTGTCATTGTGATCACTATTGTTGTTCAATTACTTTTATGTAGTGATATATGTAGTATTTGTTGGTACATATGTATGTGTTACATGTTCATATATAAATATTTGTAATTTGGCTAGTCATATCCTAGTCTTAATAAATAAATATATACTGCATTTAGAATATATAATTAAATATATATTTTTTTTATTGAACATCAGACCCCCTGATTATTCTATTCTACTTTATAAATTAATGGTGTCTTATCAGCACAAATAGATTTTTTTCTTTGCATACCATCTAATCACACCATAACATATTTCTATCTTACATCTTACCATACAATCTTACCATAGCATACCATACCATCTTACCATGCTAAGCCATTTTACTATACCATACCATCTTATCATTTTATCATACCATCCTATTATAACATAGCATCTTACCATACCATATCATCTTACCAAATAATACCATCTTACCATACCATATCCTCTTATTGTACCATACCATAGTATCTTATCATACCATACCATACCATATTACCATTTCATCTTACCATGACGAGTAAAGGTTGCAAAAGTTTTCTTTTTGTGACGGATGTGGGAATGACTGGGCAAATTAAAAAGTTTCCTGTTGAATGTGGTTACTCAGGAATCTTGAAGGATCAGATATTTAATTGAATTTCAAGGTGTGAATAGAAATTAAGGGGCATTACAAAGTTACCATTAGGTCACACAGTCTTCCCCCTATTCCCCTGCAAAAGGACCTGCTTTCTACTAGTGTATTGGAGGCACCCTTAAGCTGGAGTCATCCTATACTCAACTTTGAAAAAGGATACCACAGGACAATTTTTGGGGGTAGTCTCCAGAAATGTAATATGGCAATATAATGTACCTTTATATGCCCAGCTAAACAAATGTGTACATAATGTTCTTCATCTCTTCATATAAATCAGTTAGTACTTTTAGTATCTTTGTTGTGAAATCAATACATTTTATTAATGTATTCCTAATTACCCTTGCATATTATTTAATGATGAATGTGTACAGAATGTTATATAGTCCCCTATCAATATTCCAATATTTTTAAGAATAGAATATAGATAATGGGGATGTAGTCAATAGGTTGATATTTACAATCAATGTCAACATTTATAATATTGACAGTTACGATATCAACATTGCTAAGATGTTGACATCCACCATGTCAACATTGTCAGAATGTCGACATTAGGGTTAGGCTGAGAGCAGGAGGGTTAAGCGCTATAGGAGGTTAGGGTTAAGTTGCGGGGGGGGAGTTAAAAGTTAGGCACCATAGGGAGGGTTAGAGATTAGGCATAGGGGAGAAATACTCACCGGAACCTCGGAGGATCACAGCTCTGACCCGGAAGTGACGGTCACATGATGACCGGGATAAGGAAGCCACGTTGGGAGCCACTGCAGTCATCAGGAGCAGGTAAGTGACCACTGGGTCACTAAGGATGATATGCCGATATTCTAACATGTTGACATTTCATCAGTGTCTACATGATGAAAGTCATCATGGTCAGTGTTAACATTATGACCATTTCTACATTCTCATGTCAACATGATAAATGTCAACATTATGACTGTCGACATATCATACCACACCCGGATAGTGTACAATACAAGGTTGTAGAGACCCCTCAAAGTACTGTACAACTTTTGCAGGGAATCCTTACACTTCTGTCTGCATTTAAAACTATATTATATATTATCATTTATTTAGTTAAGTGAAATGGAAAATGTGCAACATACAGTAGCTACATCAATTCAGCACACTCTACTGATGTCAGACAATGTATAATATTGACTTCATGTCATACTTGCTCACTCTCTTGGAAGGTCCAGGAGAATCACAAATTTGGGGGAGAGTCTATCGGCTCCCGGTAAGGTAAAGTAGGCAAATCCCCTGTATACTGCCAGCTGACAGTATAGTGGGCATGACACATGTCTTGACCCGATTTGCTATGACTTGTGTCATCGCAGTCCTGCCCCCAGCATCGGTAAGGCAGGAATCCTGGCCAAACATCAGGGGAAGGGAGGTGTCTTTGGGGTAAGAGGAAGGAAGACTGGTGATGATGAGCTTTGCCGCGCTCCATCCATTTACTGTGGTTGGCTGGGTTTTATGATTTTATTTTCCTGGCAACTAGATGGTGTAAATCATATCATAAAGCCACACCCACCTTCTTTTTTTACATCACTTCTATCTCCCAGAAGCAACAGTAAGAAAGTATGTGTAAGGTATATAGGGCCTGATTCAGAGCCGGACGCTCTGACAAGAGCACTCGCTCTGAATCAGGGCCCTCCTACCTAAAATTGGAGCGGCCCCCTGGCCGCTCGCATAGCTGTGGGTGACCACCCACAGCTTATGCGAGCGGCCAAAAAGATGGTCGCGATGGTCAAGACCATCGCGACCATCAGGCTTGCGACGAGACCCTGCAGTAGGGTCTTGCTGCCGCAAGCCCAGAAGTGCTTTTGGCTCTATCAGAGCCAAAAGCACTCCCACTGACATCACTAGTGATGTCAGTGGGGCCGGACCCAGACGGTAGGCGTTCCCATGGGAACGCCTCCGTCTGGGCAGCAACGCCCCCGGCACGCCCACCAAAGGGGGCATGCTGTCACTCACCATCGACAGCTGGCCGTCGCTATGCGGGTCTCGCGCATGCGCACTACGGAGCTCCCTCCATCGTGCGCATGCACACTAGGGCACCATCGACCCGCTTGCGAGCGCTGAGCGAGCGGGTCTGAATCAGGCCCATAGCTCGTTTAGAGATATATGCGACACAATCCTAAATTCTGAATTCCTTATATGAGTCACTAGCAGTAAAAATATACCTCTTTCACTGATTTAGTTACTAATTCTAAAATGGCTCGGTTCTACTCGGTTCAGTTCGGTTTTTTATACCGAATCTTATTGGCTATCCAAAACTCGTGACAGCTGATACCCAATAAGATTCGGTAAAAAAAAACGAACGGAACCAAGTAGAACCGAGCCTGCACATCCCTACAAATCTAAATTGGGAGTAAAGCACAAAAAGGAGTATATTTACACCTGGACAAACCATGTTGCAATGAAAGGGGTGCAAATGTTTTTTGTTGATGGCAGCATAAATACAGGCTGCTTTTGCAAATAGTACACAAATGCTAGGCAGCTTTATTTTTACACAGCAATTTATATCTGAGCTATGTCCCTCCGCATCCAACTTTACATCTCTTCTGCCCCACCTGCAGCGCAACATGGTATTATCCTGGTGCAAAATTACTCTATTTATGCTTTGCTCCCAACTGTGAAGTATGAATTTATATTCCAAATTTTAAGTGTTACAAAATATTCAAAATGTTGTTATATTCTAAATTTTAAGTGTAATATTTCAAATTTTAAGTGTTATAAAAGTTTAAAAGTACATTTTTGCAAAATTAATTAAAATCATTTGAAAAATGTAGAAAATATGAATGATGATGAAAAATGAAAATAATGGCTTCAACCAGAGTTATAAAAACATGTGGCACAGGCGATGTCTCACTGCCTTGTTCTTGCAGGTAATAATGGTCTCACATGGGTGTGTCGTGGAGCTGTCTATTACCCACAAATCCTGTTTGTAGAAAGCTTCTCTGGCAGATTAGTGAGTATGGAGTCTCTCATGTCTTTGTCACCTTCCTGGAAAAATAAACATTCTTTGCAAACACCAGCAAAGCCGCAACTAAACGTAGGCAAAGCAACCACTTCATTTTGCAGCTAAATCTCAGTCTTTTTGTGTAGAAATTTGAATGTGTGATTGGTAGCAAATCAAATAATATGGCTGTGTGCTTAGTGCTGTTAGTTTTAACACATGTTAAAAGAATATCAGTTTCTACTAACATCACAGCAACTAGAGAAAAGATGACAGCAGTGATACAAATTATGGAACTGAAAACACTAAAGGGCCTACTGTATTTACCAAATAATAAGAAAAATTTGATTTTCTATCATTGCTCATGGCGACTGAAAATCTTTTTCAAGCCTATTTAACAGAAGAAAACACTGATGCTCAATTCCCCAATGCTACTGGCCAGTAGCAGCAGTGAGCACAGATTTACCTCATGGACAGCTAAGAAACACTACAGTCATAAAACAGCATTTCTGTCAGTAGTATTTGATACTTTTTTTTTTAGATAGTTCCAATAGTGACCTGGGGGTCTATGTACTAATAATCGTGGCACTGCCACGATTATTATCTATCCATACTGCAGGAGATAGGGGAAAACGCAGGAACAGTGGTTGAGGTAACTGATGTCCCTGCGAGTTACAGAAGTAAAAGACTACTCCGGGGGAAGCTGACTGTGCGCATGTGCACAGTGTCAGCTTCCAGAGCCAGCCGAGGCTGCAGGGGAGAGATCAAAAGATCTCTCTCCTGCTCCAAAGCCCCCATATACTTAAAGCAGTTTACACCATCTGAAGATAGTGTAAACTACCGGGCCTAAACTCTGAAAAGCTTAATTTGTAAAAAAAAATAACAGCTTCATACATAGGACCCCTGAACTGGCAGATCCTCCAACATGACCCTTTCCATCAGGTGCAAAATTCTCTGGTCCTGGACTTCCTATTTAATTTATAAATAGGTGGCGTCAATTATAAATTAAGCGGGAAGTCCAAGAGCAGAGCATTTTGTACCTCATGGAACGGGTCATTTTTTTTAAAGACTTCATGGCAATTTTTCATCTATTCACATTCTATTACATACGGTAACCCATAAATTGCCAGAAAATCAATGGAAACCTGCGACTTTTGCAAAATCGGAGGCTATTACATCCCAGCATATGTCTTTTGTTAATAATAACGTAAATAAAAGGGTGCAGTGGACAGCGGCATAACAGGGCTTTACTGCGCCCTGTGCCGGCCACGCCCCTAGACTGCATGACATCATGATGTCATGCCGAGGGGACGTGGCCTCAGCAACGGGAAGAACAGCAGCACCATGGGATTCTCCGAAGTGCTGTAACTGCTGCAGGATGCATGTCTGGAGGTTCCAAAGGATGCTCTGGCGGTACTGCAGCAGTGACTCTGCCCGCCCGGGTGACGTTGCAGGCACCCAGCTAACCAGATGCAGGGACTATGGGGCAGCATCGCTCGCAAACACCTAGTTACGGCCTTGACTGTGGACTTCAACTGAAAGGGAAGACTAAAGTTGTGTAGTTTCCACACTGTAAAATAAAGACAATCATGTCATGCAAAACAAAATCTTTTTTGCATTGACTGAATGAGGCTTATGTCCGACACATGTGCTGGTCATTAGGAATTAATATGTGCTCTTATCATACAGATAGGTGCAATTACAAAAAATAGTCACGTACTATTATAAAATGCATGAATGAGCAGCTTTTTGTTGTGCCCCAACACTTGTTCCTTTTCGTAATTGACCCCCACTGATTTTATACCATCCATCATATATTTCATAAATAATGTCCCTTAAATAAAACATTGCTTTTGCACGTAGTGAGAATCAAAGCCAACCTGTGGTTTTATATACAGGGATTATATAGTATTTTGTTATCAGCTCAATAATGGATTTGTTTTTACCCAATTAATCCCGCTTGTTATGATAAGCTAAAAAGATATTTGCAAGACAGGTATATTCAGAAACAAAGTTTATGTAGGCTAGTATACACAAGTGAAATCACAGCAAGAAATGACAAAGAATAATATGTAGAATAGTTAGGAAAGCAGAAATAATTATGTCAGTGGTTTGCTGTTCGGGAAAAGAGAAGACTTTGAGAACCCCTTACATTCCTATTTGGATATAGTCACCAGACAGAGAAAACAAACAATAACATTATTTATTGTGATTCAGATACAGAAATGTTGTCGGTTTTGCTCCATACCGGGGGTTTTTCAGTGATACAATAACCTGTCTGATAAGTGATTGGTGGTAATGAAACTTCCACACCTATAGGCAAAGCAACTAATCTCTGCAATTATATTGTTTTCTAAATGTTGCACATAGTTACCAAGAATAATTAATCTCCCACAGATGACAGTGCTTGATTGGAACATGGAGATGAAGCATCACATTATTACAAAGAGTCTATTCAATTTAGGGGGGAATTTAATTAGCCCAGATAAATTTTGGGGCTCAAAAGACTGGACTTTTTTGCATTTTTTACCTTTGGCTATTCAATTAAAGCACATTTTTTTGTGCCCGAAAAAATATCTGTTTTCAGTCAAAAACACATAGAATTCGTGATAAACTAACGGACCTCTACTCGCAAAAACGGGATAATTATTAGAAATTTTTTTCGGTGCCTGCTGAGTTCCCGAAAAATAATCCCTTATAAGTGTTGCAGGCGGCCCAGCTTTGGGGCTAATTGGATAGTCCCGGGAGGGTCAATTAGCCCACTGTAACTTACTGCGGGTAATTGAACTCCCCCCATAGTGTTATGGTGCTAACCAAATTCATTTTATTTTATCTTCATTCAATTAAGAAACTGTAATTTCCACAATTAATAAACATGGAATTTTACTTGGTCAAATTGGGCTACTTTTACAAAAATGATATTATTTGCAACTATGAAATTGCTTTGAATCTGAATTTATATTCCTCAGTTTACATGACTAAAGTCAAACAATATTGAAAAACAGTTCCATCTTTAAAAAAAGAAATTGAGTGATTCCATTTAATTTTGGCCTAAGGGAGACATACTGTATTTCAAAATGTATTTTCTGACACATCCTGTTTTTTTTTAATGTTTTTATAGAAGGCATTTAACCATCATCATAATGATGATGGATAAATAATGAGGATAGAAAATGATGTTTCTATCCCAAAAAGATAGTGTAATGATGAAAATGTTATTTTGTTACATGAATTTTGGGAATGTTCCCAAATATTGGACGTAGGTTTTTTTTATTATGCTACTGTCTTTTCAGCAGAAATCTAGGCTTGCTGTGAATCTTTCAATCAGTATATCCCACACAAGAAGGAATCACAGTTCAAAAATCGATTATTTAAAAATAAGATAAAAGTTGAATAATAATTGGGAATAAATAAAACAAATACTTTTACTAAATAAACTTGAAGTACTTACATTAGTTGCATATAGTTCTTACCCCTCTTTTATAAATGCTCCCAGAGATCTTGCTTAAACAAGTAGTTGGGTATTCAGACTTTCCCTGTATTATATGTAGTTGACCTGTATAATAGTTAATCACATACGTAGTTGCTCAAAATCTCTTTAGCCTTTTAAAACTACAGACTTTAAGAAGGGATTTTCAGCAACTGCAAAATGAATTCCTGTATATTTGTATAAACAATAAACATCTTTACTTCAGAACTGAATTCTCACTTTGCAAAGCGATGTTTTTAATAAAAGAATTGACATGTTTTCACAAGAAGGCTCCCTGCTTGGAAGGGGTTTATTCTTCTGGCTCACAATGCATCTGGTTACGGAAAGGTTCGGTTTTATAATATATTTGACTGAAGGTGCTTATAAACATAGTGATATTTTACCCGATCTGGCTGATTTCGACGCATTGGAACGACAGATCATGCAAAATATGCCCAAATCGTGAGTAAATCGTGAGTCCCCACTCACGTTCACGATGCGATGCGCATCCACGCAGGTCGCACATCGCATATTCAGACCTGCCGTGCTGTAGGGCAGATCTGAAAATTTAAGTCACGATGCACTGGATAGTTTAGAAGGCATGATAGATTGTGTGCCAAATTGGCAGCTTTTCAGACCAAATCATGCCCACAACTGCCGGGGAGCTCGTATCCATCGTGGGAACGTGAGCACATCGCTATGTGTATAGGCACCTTAAAAAGTATAACCATAATACAAGTGATTCATAGATATTTCCAAACTGTATGTGCCTGCAGAAAATATAATATAGAATTAGGTATGATAAGAGGTGCATGCTAAGTGTACTCAATGTCCATGTTTGCGCAGCTGAGCAATTATTTGTTAATGCGCATGCGTAAAAATATTCTGAAAACCCCTACGGCGCATGTGTTACCCTGATTGTACACACAAATGCGCTGTTTACATACGGGAACACTGGTATCAGAGATGGGGAGGGAAAAACATGGGTGATAGGGAGGGTTGTCTGAGTGGCACAAAATTTGTCGCACTGGTGTTTTACGGGAGTGTTGCAACAGTGTCAGTGAAAGAGGTTGCATTCTGAGATGCAGAGCTGCAGCCACAGAGGCCAGGATCAAACGGAGACATGGCACGTGCAATAGGGCATATGCAAATGTTGACAGTGCACAGGACTGTGCGCCGATGGTGAAGTGTCTTGAATCACCGATGGTGTTACACCGTGCAGCAATGCTGGAAGTGGGTGTTTCAGTGCTTGCACATTCAGATGCACACTAGTACAAGAGGGGAAGGCAGAAAGTAGTAATTGCATATTATTGTTGCCACTGCCCTGCAAAAAGACGCAGCTGTTGCGGAAACTGCGTGCACCACTGAATCAGGTTCTTCATATTTACTAATTGGTTTAGTTGCTGAAAATAGGTGGATTCAGCAGTGCTGTAGTGATTTTAAAACAATGATGTGCTGTTCTATTGGGGAAAGGAAGAATTATTTATTATTTTCCGTCCTTATCACAACATTATGTACAGTTTGTAGGCAGATTTTTTTTTCACATGGTTTGAAAATTCTAGTTCACATGGGAATAAGAGGACTACTTTACAGCAAATAAATTTGTTTTATTTGTCTTTAAATACAGTAGAGGCAGCAAACTTTGTTCTGTAAGTGAACAGCACATAATGAAGTTATATTACTCACCCCCACCTTCCACCTCCCAGTAGTCCATCCAAATACCAGCAACTGTCCTCGCAGATGGCACCTGTTTTCTCAGTGGAGCTAGAAGCACATAGAAAACACAGTGAGATGCCATGTGAGATACAATTTGTATGGCATTGGTCTCATTAGTCTTAGGTGACAGGCAGAGCCTAGTATTATTTTAGTATTAGGTGGACAGCTTTTTTAGATTATGTAGGCAGATTACATGCTAGTCTGGCTAGACATGCTATATAATAATGTTGCTTTCACAGGTGTGTTACATTGACCAAGACAGTATCATGCCAACTCCAAAGGAAAACCTTAAACAGCAAACAGTAACAGGAATATAAACTATTATGAGTGTTTGCCCCTTTCTGGCATTAACATTTATCCAAAGTGAAAAAGAGATGATTAATAACTGTATTTCTATATATGCACATATACAGTAGACACTGTAGACAGATGAGATAGATAGATTTATATCTCTCTATCTCTATACATATATATCCAATTGTATTCCCCAATATTAGGAAATAAAAGAGGGCACTCACCAGAGTAAAAGTTGACGCTATTTTAATCAACACTGCCAAGAATTTTGTCGACGTTTCAGTCCCGGAGGACTTTCCTCAAGACACCAGCAACTTCATAGGCATCATCCTTATACAAGTGTTCACATCACCAGACAGTATACAATAATGTGATAAACAACCTCTATTTATACCCAAACCAATCAACCCCAATGCAACTCACCATCAGGGCATGCTGTTAAACCTGATGCGGGACAGCCGCGAAACCGGAAGTCACCTGACACAAACCGGAAGTTACGGCACTCACTGCTGGGTAACCCAGCAACAGTTCCTGCAACAGGAGCTAGCGTGCATCGCGAGTGTGAATAACACTCACCAACTACAAATATGACCGCAGAGACTCGGAGCCAATCAGTTCCGATGCTGCTGCCGTTCAGTTATGACACATCCAAATGAGCAGATGATTTAATCAACGCAGCTATATTTAAGGAGAAGAGGGGGGCGGAGCTATGTCCGACTGATAGATGCCACGTCTTCTGTTTACATCACGTGGTACACTACATGCTGTCAGACATACACAGGCTGTCAAAACCTGACGGTCATACACAGAAAGCCATAATACTTAATGATGTCATACAGCATCAGTATATACTAGTTAGCTAACCACATAGCATTATAGCAAGACAAATTTGGGTACAAATAGAGGTGTACACTAAAAACAATACATCAAAAATTATCAAAGCACCAATACAATAATAATTATGATACAAACATGCTGAAGTTTTTTTTCAAGATAGATGACCCCTATTGTTTAAATACCATATTTATTTCAAAAATATATTTAAAGGATTCGATTCGTTAAGACCTCTCGGGGTCAAAGTTCCCAGCTTGTTAATCCACCAACTCTCAAGCTTCCTTAGTTTTAATGCCCTATCACCACCCCTAACCGGGGGGGGGCACCCAATCAATTAGTCAACACTTCAACGTAGCAACTTGATGACATCATTTCATAAAATGTATAGCAACAGGTTTGTCTGAGATACCAGTATTCAATGCTTGACGAATCGATAATCTGTGGTTGGCCATTCTTTCACGAAAGCATCTGGTGGTCATTCCCATGTAACACAGGCCACACGGGCAGGTAAGCACATATATGACATGATCCATTGTGCATAAAAGTTTATATTTGATCCACAATTTTCGTCCTGTCAAAGGATGTGGAAAATATGGGCCTGTTTGCATAGCCCCACACGTGACACATCCCGTGCACTTAAAACACCCAGGTTTCTGACTGCGTAACCATGTTTGTGAGGTGTCTGGTGTTGGTCTCGCCATTGGTCTTAAGAGCATCTGCTTTAAGTTAGGTCCTCGCCTATAAGCCATTAGTGGTGGGACCTTACCTATATTCTTCAAAGCAGGATCCATCGATAATATCGGCCAGTGTTTTTTTATGCTTTTTCTAACCAAGTTAGATTTAGTATCATATGTAATTACATAGACCATACGTGAATCACTCTTTGGTATTCCAGGTAAGTTTTTACCATGTTTATAGTGTGCTCTGGCAGTTTTAAGGCACCTCTGAATAGTCTTTTTATTATATCCGCATTCAAGAAACCTTGATGTCATCTCGGTCAACTGCTGCTCAATATTGTTGCTATCGGTATTGTTCCTAAGCACTCAGAGGAACTGTGAAATAGGTAGACTATTTTTCAGATGAGTAGGGTGAAAGCTGGAAGCCTGTAGAAATGTATTTCGGTCCGTTTCTTTCTTGTAAAGAGTGGTGCCGATCTTTGCACCATCCTTATAAATCGTTAAATCAAGAAAATTGATTTTACTATTATCAATCTGATATGTAAAACGGAGAGGATTATCAAGCCTATTAAGGTGGGTAATCATATCAAGAAAACTTTCCCGTGTGCCGTTCCAAATCAAGAAAATATCATCTATAAACCGTTTAAAGAATGTAATTTGCGTCCGGAACAGCGGGAATATATGTCTTGTCTCGTACTCGGTCATATAGATGTTTGCATACGCCGGTGCAAGACTAGATCCCATCGCCGTCCCGGAACGCTGTAGGTAATAATCTTTTCCGTATATGAAAAAATTATTACCTAGTACCAATTCTGTCATCTCTAACAAAAATTCAATTGGGGGATGATTCATCACATTCCCATCAAGTTAACCCCAGTTAATGTATTTCGTAAGGCTCGAAGTCCATCTGTATGGGGGATTATGGTATATAATGAGCATACATCCATTGTAACCAGAAAGCTATCAACGGAGAGCTCACCAACTTCATTCAATTTTTCCAAAAAATCCCCTGTATCTCTGATGTAACTCGGACTCTTTACCACTTAGGGTTGCAGTATAGTATCTATAAAGATTGCCAAGGGTTGCAACAAAGAACCCCTTGTGGAGATTATAGGTCTCCCAGGCAGATGCAAGGGGTCTTTGTGAATCTTAGGTAGTTTATATATAATAGGTGTTACAGGATGCTCAACTTTTAGAAACTCCGCTACCTCCTTATCCAACCAATTGTTAAACAACCCCCTATTAATCAAATCATCAACACGTTTTTTCAATTTATCAGTAGGGTTCTGATACAGCTTCATATGGGTGTTCGTGTCAGCCAACTGTCTCATTATTTCCTTGTCGTAATCCAGCCAATCCTGGATCACGATAGCACCTCTCTAAAGACGAGGTTAAGATTGTCTCTAAGGGAATTTAAAGTACTCCTTTCTTCCCTTGTTAAATTATCAAATATTCTAAGGCCTGTCTTATTCAAAATGTCAGAATCAGTCAATCTTAAAAAGGTTTTGAGGCTCGCATTATGCGAAGGAGGATCAAAGGAAGAAGGTTTCTTCAATTTGATACTATCACTTGTTTCATCGGACGGTGTTGGAAAATATTCTCTTAAACGAACCTTTCATCCAAATTTATAGTGATCAACACTCCATTTAAAATCGTTATGCCTATATGTGGGTACAAAGGTAAATCCCTTGGATAGCAGTCTCATTTCAGTCACAGATAGGGGAGTACTAGATAAATTAAATATCAGATCTAATTCCTCCTCCTTCTGTTCCTTCTTCTTATAACCCCCCTGCCGCGTATGTTTTCTGCGCCTCTGGTGTAACTTCTTGTACTCGGAACCCCTAAAAAACCACTAGGTGGTCTATTTTCGGGGTTATCGGTATCTGAGGTGGATATTGATGAAACACTATCCACTGTGGGGAAGCTAGTGTGTTTACTGGATTTAGTGAATCTCTGTGGTTTCCTTGAATTCTGTTCACCCAGAAGCCACCTATATACAGTGTGATTTTTATAGTCACTGTTTACAGTGGCCAATTTTTTCCGCTTAAAGGCCACTAATTCCTTTTTATAGGTGTCAACCTGATTTGCAAGTTTCTCAAACCATTTATCAGATTTATCATTTAATAATGTCGGTTCATGAGCTCCCTTGAACTGACTAATATCCTTTCTGTTTTTTTTCAATTCCGACCCCACTTCCTCTACCACAAGTAAAATGAGGTCTAGGGAACACTTATTTAGTACTGCACACCATCGGCTGCAGAAGATCGGATTATTGCGGCCGATGGTGGGTACATTATTCACCCGAAATCCTCTCGGGATTTGTTTAGTGCTGAAATATTCGGACAAAAACTGCCCATGCAATTGAAGATCAATTTCTGTACGTTTATATTTTAATAGACGGTAGTAAAGGTCCACTGGAGTTTCAGCAGGCAAACCCTGAAATT
Organism: Taudactylus pleione; assembly: GCA_031769625.1. Lineage (NCBI taxonomy): Eukaryota > Metazoa > Chordata > Amphibia > Anura > Myobatrachidae > Taudactylus > Taudactylus pleione. The sequence continues at coordinate 665,178 of JAUIMM010000702.1, read as the reverse complement.
CAAATTGATCGAAGAGAAATTTATCCGCATCATCATCTGTAAGAGATAATACTCCACATTCTGTCTGTGCAAGTAATTCATCATCTAAAAAATTTGAAGACCCTTGAGACACCCAATATATAACAGCCGTTAACCAATATACAAAAATCTATCTTGAATGGAGTGACACTACGGGAAACAAAAGCAACACAATATATACAAATAATTATATAAACATTACATATATTGCAATAAAAGCTTTAATAAACACATATGTAAAATATCCAGAGACGTAAAAGATACCAATAGTTCAACTAGTTCCAAGATGGGTGTCAGGCAAAAGCATTTCATAGATCCCAGTCAATTGAATCCAGCTTATAGACTAAATCCGAGGCCCGCACTCACATCAAAAAACTTCACGTGCAAATGTTGGGGTGCAATCCTCAAACCAAAGAGATGGTCAATTATATATCCAATTGTATTCCCCAATATTAGGAAATAACAGAGGGCACTCACCAGAGTAAAAGTTCACGCTATATATATATATATATATATATATTATCGTAAGTCCGCACTCAAAGCTTCAAATATAAGTCACATATATATATATATATATATATATATATAGGCGGTGCTCCTTAGAGATCCAGCAGAATCCAAAAATACAAAAATAGAAAAAAGGCACTCACCAGGTAGAAAATTAAGATAAAATCACATCTTTAATAGAATCATCTTTAAAACATCACCATATTGTCAACGTTTCGATCCTCACAGGGACCGTCATCAGGACAATCCAAGCCAGTGTGAACAGAACAACACCATGCTGTGGGGATCGAAACGTCGACAATATGGTGATGTTTTTAAAGATGATTCTATTAAAGATGTGATTTTATCTTCATTTTCTACCTGGTGAGTGCCTTTTTTCTATTTTTGTATATATATATATATATACATATACACACTACATGGACAAAAGTATTTGCCCACACCTGTTAATTATTGAATTCATGTGTTTTATTCAGACCCGTTGTATAAAAGCAAGCAGTCTCCATTTGCAAACATTTGTGATACACAATGGGTCATTCTGAAGAGCTCAGTGACTTAAAGCGTGGCACTGTGATAGGATGCCACCTTTGCAATAAGATGGTTTGTGAAATTTCATCCCTTTTGGATATTCCATGGTCAACTGTAAGTGATATTATTAGAAAGTGGAAGCATTTAGGAACAATAGCAACTCAGCCACAAACCGAAAGACCGCATAAAATCACGGAGCAGGGTCAACGACTGCAAAGGAGCATGGTGCGTAAAAGTCACCAACTCTGTGCTGATTCCATAGCTGGAGAGTTCCAAACTTCCACTGGCATTAATGTAAGCACAAAAACTGTGCGGCGGGAGCTTAATGGAATGGGTTTTCATGGCCGAGCAGCTGCATGCAAGCCTCACATCACCAAGTCCAATGGCAATCTTAAGGCTTCAGCATACCAAGACATTTTGGTCAATGCTATGCTTCCCACTTTGTGGCAACAGTTTGGGGAAGGCCCTTTTCTATTCCAACATGTCTGTGCCCCAATACACAAAGCAAGGATTATAAAGAGGTTTGATGAGTTCGGTGTGGAAGAACTTGACTGGCCCACACAGAGTCCTGACCTCAACCCCATCGAGCACCTTTGGGATGAACTGGAACAGAGACTAAGAACCAGGCCTCCTCATCCAACATCAGTGCCTGACCTCATAAATGCTCTACAGAATGAATGGTCACAAATTCCCACAGAAACACTCCAAAATCTTGTGGAAAGCCTTCCAAGAAAAGCGGAAGCTGTTATAGCTGCAAAAGGGGTACCAACTCCATATTAAAGTATATATATTTGAATACAATGTTATTATAGTCTCTGTTGGTGTAATGGTCAGGCGTCTGAATACTTTTGTCCATATAGTGTATATATATATATATATATATATCTCAAAAAAGGTTAGCGAAAGTGCATTACACCTTGCTGTATTTTACAATAAAGATAGCATACAATCTATTAATAAATCCATACTGCTTTAATATTTAACACATGGGCTACAGTGTACTTTATAAGGTGATTCATTTGACTGGAATTTTTCAGATATTCCTTAAATAAGTGTGACAGTAGCAGTGACTAATTCCAAGATACATATTTTCCTTAAAATCCAGAGGACATCTGCTGATAAGCCAATTTTTTTGGCCCCTTGAGTTTTTGAGCATAATAAATTAAATTGAAGTGTAAAAGCTTCAGTAACTCAATCCCTCCCTTGGCGTCAGCCTTTCTCGCTAAAAGTACCACTCTGTGCCAAACTGTGAGTAGTGGTTTTGCGTTGAGGGTTTGACTGTTTTTACAAAGCTCATTTCATTAAAGCATTTTTGTGTCACTGAAAGTAGGATATATGTCCTGAACCAGCCTAATTAATCACTCAGTATTTTTTCCAACTTTTGTTAAGGTGGAAATTGGAAAATACAGCTATGTAGAGCCATGGGTTTTTTTTGTTTTATGTTTTTTTAGATTACTATGAAGATTCTAAAAGATTGTTATACATTTTTTCCTTTGCTTCAACAAAACATAGAAATACCCCCACCAAAAAGTTTCAGACTAAAAATCCTGAAACACAGAATCAGGGGTGCACTTAGGGCCAGATTCAGAGCCGGACGCTCTGACCAGAGCGCTCGCTCTGAATCAGGGCCCTCCTCCATTAAAATGGAGCGTCCTCCTGGACGCTAGTATAGCTGTGGGTCACCACCCACAGCATATACGAGCGTCCAAAAAGATGGTCGCGTTGGTCTTGACCATCATGACCATTGGACTTGCGACGGTGACCCTGCGGTAGGGTCTCCCAGCCACAAGCCCTGGAGTGATTTTGGCTCTATCAGAGCCAAAATCACTCCCACTGACATCACTAGTGATGTCAGTGGGGCCGGCTTCAGACGGTAGGCATTCCCATGGGAACGCCTCCGTCTGGCCGCCACGCCCCCGGCACGCCCACCAAAGGGGGCGTGCTGTCAATCAACATCGACAGCACGCCCCCCTTGGTGCGAGACCCGGAACGACAGCTTGGCTGTCGCAGTCCGGGTCTCGCGCATGCGCACGACGGAGCTCCCTCCATCATGCGCATGCGCAATGGGGAACATCGACCCACTTGCGAGCGTACTGCCGCTTGCGAGTGGGTCTGAATGACCCCCTTAGTCAGGAATGAAGCTACTTAAAGAAATTACATTATAGACACAAATTCAGCAGATCGAAAAGTTATTAATGGAGTGTTTGCCAAACTCAGGAAAGTGTTTCCCAACGCTAACAGTCCAGGTTTACAGATATCGATGCTTGAGCAACGTGACTCAAGAAGTACCTCAGTAATTTTGATTTAACCATCTGTGCTCAAGCATGGAAAGCCTTAAAACCTATTTGAATATTTTTCTTTTTAATTCTTTATTTAGAAAGCTCACCAAAAGAAAACATAGAAAAACACAAATATAATAAACATTACAAATGAGCCATTTTTTTAAATTAGATAATTAGCAATAAGCATATGAGGGGGGGTCAGTAGAGGGGGTGGGAGGGTGTTGGGGGGGGAACAGGACTGCCAAGGGAAGCAAGATACCATAGAGAATACCAAATGCTGGACAAGAGGCATTATAAGGAACAAAAAATATGCCATTTGGAGAACAACAGAGATAAGTATTCAGTTAGTTAGGGGGGTTTGTCACAGAGGAGTCGGATTGGGGGGAGCATACTCAACCATCGTGCATGGATCACATATAGGTAGTGAGCGTGAGGAGAAAAGGTGGCGAAGTGCTGTCGTATGAGAGCCACGAAGCCCAAACCTGAGAAAACATGTCATGAAGATAGTAGGTAATATTTTCCATTTCCGCTATATGCCGGATTTGTGACTTTAGGGCAGAGAGGGTTGTTGAAAGAGGGTTTTTCCAGTTATGAGAAATCAAACTTCTAGCAGCAACTGAAATATGGGACAACAATTTAACAGAGCGGTTGCTAAGATCAGGAGGGGGTTAACTTAAAAGGAAGGTCCATGGATCTTTTGGAATCGGGTTTCCGAAGACAGTGTTCAGAAGAGCATGAACCAAGGTCCAGAAAGGTTCAAGAGTCGGGCAGGTCCACCAGATATGGGTGAGGGTACCTTGGAGGCCACAGTTTCTCCAACAGAGGGGTGAAGCAGAAGGGAACATATGGGAGAGCCGAACTGAGGTATAGTACCAACGGTAATACAATTTGTAAGAAGTTTCTTTAAGGCTGGTAGAGATAGAGGTTTTAGCAATTGCAAGTCTCATGTCGTCCCAAGCCTCTTTGTCAGGTGGAGGGCCAAGGTCTATCTCCCAGGAGGATTCATGGGGATTATTAGTAAGGCAGAGCAGCATCAATGAGAATGCCGTATATTTGAGAGATCATCCCTTTGGACATGGGGCATTATTTACAGAGTCGTTCAAAAGGAGTGAGGTCGCGGAGAAGTGGGGCCTGTGGTAAGGAGCCTAAAAGTGTCGTTTTTGGAAATATTCAAAGGGATTTAGGGACTGGGTTGAACATTGCAGTTGTAGATTTTTCTATGTTGCCATTTAAAGCTGTAGGAGGATTTAACGGCCTCAGCGTCTTGGTGGGGGATATGGAGGAGCATGGCCTCAGATTTCTAAAAATTAATTTTATATCCGGAGAGCACACCATAACGGTCTAATAAACTGTAAAGGTTGGGTAAAAATATCCGGGCTTGAGTAAGGGTAAGTAAAATGTAGTCGGCAAAAAGGGCGATTTTGGAAATCGAATTCCCAACCTGCACTCCATGAATGTTAGGGTTTTGTCAGACGATGGAGGCCAGATGTTCTATCACTAGGGCGAAGATCAAAGGGGACAGAGGTCAGCCCTGCCTGGTGCCATTTGAGATGAGGATACGGTTGGAAGGGATGCCGTTGATGGAAACAGTAGCAGAGGGAGTGGAATAGAGGGTCATGACACCAGTCAGGAAGTTTCCCGACATCCCAAATGATGGTAGGGTTTGGGACATAAAGGTCCAGGAGATCCTATCGAATGCTTTTTCAGCATCAAGAGAAAGCATAACACCCGGGGACCTCTTGGAATTTATAATATGGATTAAATCTATGGTCCTACGGGTATTGTACCGAGCTTGAAGGCCCGGCACAAAGCCGACCTGGTGAAATTTTTTTTTTTAAAGTTTGAAAAATACTGTTAAATAAAATTGTTTTTGAGACAAAACAATCTTCTGAAATATTAGAACTAAATATAAGAGCAACAGCTGAAAAAAAAACTATGATGATTTTGTATGATGGTTAGGAAGTATTATTGCAAAGTTAATGTATCAGTACAAATATAACATATTAATGTGTCTTTACCAATAGTAGTCATAACCTATAACCTCAAATGAAATTTGAAAAATATGTTTCTTTTTAGTTGATTATTTTTTATACAAATATATATTTATTTGCTAATAATGTGGGTGTTTTTAGTTTATACAGACACATTAAATCCATAGTTTTATGATGAATACCAAATATGTTTTGTAAGTTTTGGATGAATACCTAGGGTTATGTCTTTGGGACATTGTTTTATTAAATGTCAAATTTCAATTAATTAAGTTACCTAGATATCTGACTATTAAGCTACCAAGAAAAAAAATCTGATATACGCTACTAAAAATGGGTTATAGGTTAATTAACAAAATGTGTCATGAAAGGATTCGAAACCTGAACATGACAGATGTGATATGATAGAAATATTTAAATATGTCAAAAATATTATTATAATGCAGATGCCAGCATTAAATAATAAAAAAAGATGATTTCTAAAATAAGGGGACACATTTTGACTTTTGTTTTGACAGAAAGTGAAGTCTCCCAGCAGTTGTGCAGTAAAATAATTCAAGAGTACATGAGACAAACTTATTACTCCTGTTAAGACTTAATAAATATTAAGAAAAAAGATCAAAATCATCACAATAATGGTGAACAATAAAGTGGAGAAAACAGGATTTTCTTGGATTTTATTAGAGGACTAGTGTATTTATTTTCTTGAGTTTTTTTTATAGGCGGACTGAAGTTTCCAAAGGGCTGTGGACACCAAGGTATGCTTGTGCAGTTAGTTCTACAAGTGCCAGTATGCTCTGAAAGCCATAGTTATACTGGTGATTGCAGTCGTTGTAACTAGGAATAGGTGTGCGGTGCTGCTGCCCAAGGCGCAGTGGCTAGGGTCATACTTGCCGACTCACTCCAGGTCAGCATAGCAGGGTGGCATGGCAGCAGCATAGGTGGGTGGTATGGGGGGGCATGGATGCACAATACAGTGCCAACATCACAGGCATTGTAAAGCGGGGGCGGGGCTACAATGACGCAATTCAGCATGAATAACATCATTGGCCCCCCTGGACCACCCACTTTAGGAGCGCCACCCAATTTATGGGAGCCAGCCATTCCGAATGGCTAGGTTACTCTACCGTGACACCCCTGTGGCACCAGCATTAGACATGCAGGGTGCCTAAAACAACACCATTCAGCCTAGAGCCACTTGGAGAGTCCTGGCGGCAGTCCGGCGCTCAGCTGCATCTTAGTGATGGTGGCCTCACCCCCTCATTATGACACCACACGTTCAGGGGGCAGGGCCCGCACAGGGCAGCATATAGCCCTGCTTGTAGTTCCATAAGCACCAGCATACACAAAAACTTTAGTCAGTGCTTGCTTTTATGCGAACCATCTTATTACGCCTCATCCTCTACACCAGGGTTGTGGGTTGCGCTTCAGAATGGAGCTGTTTAATTTTAGAGGTGAAGGCATGCATTGTTTTTTGGGCCTAATTCTCCATGGGAATTCAGTCATGTGGTGAACAGGCAAGGGTTCCTAGACACTATAGCAGGGGAGATAGCCCATAGTTGGTGTACCTGATATCGTGTCCTCTCACACCCGTTTAAATCCTAGTGCTGGTAGCAGCATTTTGGGGGATCCTATGCTGTTTGTCATCATGACTTTTCCGCAACCAACTTAGACTATGAGCAGTGGTGCTGACATTTTTTATTATTATTATTTATTTATTTATTACAAGTTAATAATTTGCGTCATCGCAGCCCCGTCCCCTGCTTCACAATGCCGTGATATCAGCATTATGAAGTGGGAGCGGGACCGAGATAGTGATCGCGGCGGCACATCCCCGCACCACCCTCTTAAGCCGCCCCACACCTCCTGCTGCACCGACCTGCCAGAGTGTCGGTAAGTATGTGATGATCATCTTCAGCTCCTATATTTGTAACAGCTGTCAGTCACCAGCAACAGATACACTTACTGACAGCCCTGCAGGGCTGACATCTGATACACTTACTGACAGACATGCAGTGCTGACATCTGATACATTTACTGACAGACATGCAGGGCTGGCATCTGATAAACTTACTGACAGACATGCAGGGCTGACATCTGATACACTTACTGACAGACATGCAGTGCTGACATCTGAACACTTACTGACAGACATGCAGTGCTGACATCTGATACACTTACTGACAGACATGCAGGGCTGACATCTGATACACTTACTGACAGCCCTGCAGGGCTGACATCTGATACACTTACTGACAGACATGCAGGGCTGACATCTGATACACTTACTGATAGACATGCAGGGCTGCATCTGATACACTTACTGACAGACATGCAGGGCTGACATCTGATACATTTACTGACAGACATGCAGGGCTGACATCTGATACACTTACTGACAGACATGCAGGGCTGACATCTGATACACTTACTGACAGACATGCAGGGCTGCATCTGATACACTTACTGACAGACATGCAGGGCTGACATCTGATACATTTACTGACAGACATGCAGGGCTGACATCTGATACACTTACTGACAGCCCTGCAGGGCTGACATCTGATACACTTACTGACAGACATGCAGGGCTGCATCTGATACACTTACTGACAGACATGCAGGGCTGACATCTGATACATTTACTGACAGACATGCAGGGCTGACATCTGATACACTTACTGACACACATGCAGGGCTGACATCTGATAAACTTACTGACAGACATGCAGGGCTGACATCTGATACACTTACTGACAGACATGCAGGGCTGACATCTGATAAACTTACTGACAGACATACAGGGCTGACATTTGATACACTTACTGACAGACATGCAGGGCTGACATCTGATACACTTACTGACAGACATGCAGGGCTGACATCTGATACACTTACTGACAGACATGCAGGGCTGCATCTGATACACTTACTGACAGACATGCAGGGCTGCATCTGACAGCATTTAAATGAACAGTCACTTTGTGTACTCAGCCCTTCCCTGTTCTGCCTCTCCATGTGTAAGGAGGTGCAAGTGTCAGATATGAAAGCCTGAGTCTCAGCATACGCAGCAGGAGATTTATCAAATCTTGGAGAGAGATAAAGTACCAGCCAATCAGCTTTGAACTGTCATTTTTCTAGCTCAATGAATCTCCCCCTTTATATCTAATGCATAGTAGTTTTCCAACTAAAACTCTTATGCATCTGTTGCCATGTTGACGGGGATGTATTTTGAAATTGTGTCTCCTTGTGCTTAGGGAGGCAGAACAGGGTTGGAGGGCAGGGGCTGTGTAATACCCTGATACAAAATGTAAACTGATGTTGATGACAATCGGTGGCTACTTCTGATTGGCTGAATGCATGTCAGTCCCTCCCATTTTCACTATTACTATGTTGCAATCTATTCATATTAATACACTCATATTTGCAATCAGCCCTCAACAACAAAGCAAATTCCTGTTTGATTTTTAACCACATGCTTGGCGTGGCTTTCATTGATACGGTTGCATGTCAAGCAACCAGGCTTGCCGAGAGGGGGAGGGATGGTGTGGGTACTCACTCTTACCTGTCAACAGCCCAGCACATGCTGCTGTGTGATAGGCTACAGTGTTAGACCAGGGAGACTGCAGCAGCAGCAGTCAGAATCGGTATGTAATGCCAACGGCTGTTTAGCTGACAGATCAAATACCGACTGCAGCAGATAAGTACCCTAACCCTCTCCTCTCCCTACCCTAACCCTCCCTTAGTGGTGCCTAACCCTAACCTCCCCCCTAGTGATTAACCCTAATCCACACCCGTTAGTGCCTAATCCTAACCCCCCTCCCTGCATCCTAAACCTAACACCCCCAGGTGGTGCCCACCCCCCCTTCTCTACCCACCCCTCCCAGGGGTGTGCCTAACCCTAAGTCCCCCCGCGGGTCCCTAAACCTAACCCTTCCCCCCCTCGGTTAAACGCTAAGACACCTGGTTTACCTTCATTCGGTAAGCAGTGTCAGGATTTTGTAGTGTGGCTAATGATAGGTATCAGGATTTCAATGGGATGTCAGTGTCGGGATATCGTCGGGCGAGATAGCGCCCACCGGGATACTGACTACATCCCGCAGCAGTCTCCTCTGCCTGTGGGGGGGGAGCAATCACACTGATTGTGCCCCCCTTGGATTTGCACTGTGTTGAAAGACTCATAGCGCCCCCCTCCACAGCGTGCAGCGCCAGGCATGGCCACACCCCCCATTAGGAATGGGACCTGGGCCGGCTCTCTACAGCCAAGCATGCAACTTATCAGAAATGCCACCAGCCACCAAAATCATTTGTGCATTCCTGCAGCAGCCAAATAGCCTCTTTTCCTCTCCCACACTCCAAAAATATACTGGTAGGTTAATTGGCTCCCAACACAAATTAACCCTAGTGTACATGTGATAGGGAATATAAATTGTAAGCTCCATGTGGGCACTATATAAAATAACTGGTAATAATAATAAAAAGTTAGAAATGTGCTAATCTCTGTGCCATCAAAAATCATTGATCACAGCCCAGAGTGAATCATAGATTAAATTGTTTTAAAAACAGTTTTATCTTTTTGCTGTCAGAGGTCTAAGCCAAATTTGAATCTCAATTTTTTTTTTCATGTTCCATGGTCAGAAGTAGCTTCTTAACTGTTTATCAGGCAATTTTATATTGTTGATAAAAAAAACACTTGGGGTTTTCGGCACTATATTGTAGTTAAGTAAATCAATTATTTACAAAATATAAAGTCAAAATAAGGAAAAAATGCATTTTTCTTGATATTTAATTTAGCTATTTTATTATACAAATTTTGACTATCAAGAATACAAAATCTGTGAACTTTATGGGAGTTTTGGCTAGGGTTGTGGGGAATGGTATTGAAATGCCGGCGGCTGTTTATACCCGGCAGGATGAAGATCCCGACTGGGGCAGGTAAGTACTATTACCCTCCCCTGTCCCCCTCCTAAACCTCCCTTAGGGGTGCCTAACCCTAAAACTCTTGGGGTGGTGCCTAACCCTAAGTCCCTCCGGGAGTGCCTAATCCTATCCCCCCTTCCCACACCCTAAACCTAACCTTTCCGGAGGGGTGCCTGACCCTAATCTCCCCTAGTGGTGCCTAACCCTAACCCCCGATCCCCTGGCCTAACCCTAACCCTCCCCGGGGGGGGGGCCTAACCCTAAGTCCTCCCAGGGGTGCCTAAAGCTAACCCACCCCCCCCCCGCGGCTAACAGTGAGGGCACCCCAGACTTACAGTACCAGTCAAAAGTTTGGACACACCTTCTCATTCAATGTTTTGTGTTTATTTAAATTATTTTCAACATAGTAGATTAATACTGCATACATCAAAACTATGAAAGAACACATAAGAAATTATGTTGTAAACAAAAAAGTGTTAAACAGATCAAAATATGTTTTATATTTTAGATTCCTCAAAGCAGCCCCCTTTTGCTTGGATGACAGCTTTGCACACTCTTGGCATTCTCTCAATCAGCTTCATGAGATAGTCTCCTGGAAAGGTTTTGAATTAACGGGTGTGCCTAGTCAAGAGTCAATCTGTGGAATTACTTGCCTTCTTAATGTGTTTAAGACCAACAGATCTGTTGTGCAGAGGTAGGGTTAGTACACAGTGGACATCACTATTTGACTACTGTTGTAATCCATATTATGGCACAAATCACTCAACTTAGTAAAGAGAATCGACAGACCATCATTACTTTAAGACATGAAGGTCAGCCGATACGGAAAATTTCAAGAACTTTGAATGTATCATCAAGTGCAGTTGCAAAATCCATCAAACGCTATGATGAAACTGGCTCTCATGAGGACCGCCCCAGGAAAGGAAGACCAAGAGTTACCTCTGCTGCAGAGGATAAGTTCATTAGAGTTACCAGCCTCAGAAACCGCTACTTAACAGCACCTCAGATTAGAGACCACATAAAGTCTTCACAGAGTTCAAGTAGCAGACAGATCTCAACATCACCTGTTCAGAGGAGACTGCATGAATCAGGCCTTCATGGTCGTATTGCTGCGAAGAAGCCACTACTGAGGATGAACAACAAGAAGAAGATAATTGTTTGGGCCAAGAAACACAAGGAATGGACCTTAGGGCCTGATTCAGACCCGGGTCGATATCCGGGCAGTGTGCACGTGCGGCGTGCGCGAGCCCTGTAGCAAGTGAATTTTCACTCCCTGCGGCACTCACTACAAGACGGGGTGGCTGTCGACTGTGATTGACAGCTCACCCCATTTTGTAGGCGTGCAGGGGGGGTGGCTGGACAAACGGAGGTGTTCCTGAAGGAACACCTGCCATTTGTGGGCGGCACTACTGACATCACCAGTGATGTCAGTAGTGAATTTCCTGCTCTATTAGAGAAGGAAGTTCATTGGGGCTTGCGGTGGACGAGACCCTACCACAAGGGTCTCGTCGCAAGCCCGTTGGGTTGCGATAGTCGCGACCATCACCAGGCCACCCGCTAAAGCTGTGGGAGGTCACCCACAGCATAGCAAGCGGCCTGGAGGCCGGTGAAAAAAAAAATGGCCTGCACTGATTCAGAGTGAGCGCTCGCAAATAGTGAATCAGGGCCTTAGACCAGTGGAAATCTGTACTTTGGTCTGATGAGTCCAAATTTGAAACTTTTGGTTCCAACCACTGTGTCTTTGTGAGATGCAGAGAAGGTGAGCAGATAGTTTCTGAATGTATGGTTCCCACTATGAAGCATGGAGGAGGAGTTGTGATGGTGTGGGGGTGCTTTGCTAGTGACACTGTTGGTGATTTATTCAAAATTCAAGGCACACTTAAACAGCATGGCTACCACAGCATTCGGCAGCGCCATGCCATCCCATCTGATTTGCGCTTACTGGGACCATGATTTGTTTTTCAACAAGACAATGACCCCAAACACACCTCCAGGCTATGTAAGGGCTACTTGACCAAGAAGGAAAGTGATGGAGTGCTGGCCTCCACAATCACCTGATCTAAACCCAATTTAGCTGGTTTGGGTTGAGTTGGACCGCAGAGTGAAGAAAAAGTAGGCAACAAGTGCTTAGCACCTCTGGGAACTCCTTCAAGACTGTTGGAAATCCATTCCAGGAGACTACCTCATGAAGCTGATTGAGAGAATGCCAAGAGTGTGCAAAGCTGTCATCCAAGCAAAAGGGGGCTACTTTGAGGAATCTAAAATATAAAACATATTTTGATTTGTTTAACACTTTTTTGTTTACAACATTATTCCATATGTGTTCTTTCATAGTTTTGATGTCTTCAGTATTAATCTACTATGTTGAAAATAATTTAAATAAACAAAAACCATTGCATGAGAAGATGTGTCCAAACTTTTGACTGGTACTGTACCTCGATCGGTCCAGCGTCCTTTTGTGTTCTGGTGGTCGGGATTAAGATAGGCGACGGCATTTCGATGCCTCTCTTAAATTCCCCATAGGGCATTAGCCAACGGGATTTTGACAGGCGGCATCGCGTCCGCCAGTCATATAACTACAACCCGGTTTTAGCCTCAATACAGTATCTTACATGTAAGAAACACCTGTGATGGTATCACCAAGGCTCCCTGTTGTACCAGGTGGTGCCATTAATATGTATGGGGTTGTAATCTATATAAGATATGTTAGTCAAGTGTGACTCATGGAACACAATTGGAGCAGCAAAGTATCTATGTTATTGTTGGCTAAATGTGTGAAAAAAGTAATGACTAGTGAGAAGTGACTATTTTCAAAACTGTCCATCTAATTCAATATTTAGCCATGATATTGTGTATATTTCACTGGAAGATTTGGCTTTATGTATTCTCATCCCTATCCCAAACATACCACACATCTGAATGAATTATATACACTATAAATCCTACACAAATGGAATAGCATTCTGGGACTAGCTAGGCAAAAGTATATTACTCTACCATAACTTTGTACCTCTGGAAAATAGCCCATTCTGCTTTGAAACTTTATTTGCATTAGGTATGCTCACCTCTAACCATGTGGTACTCCCTTCCTAATTGGCAGTGAAAGGGTTAAAGTCATGAAGCAGTAACTCTATATAATATATTTGACTTCCGGTTTAAGTTGGGGCCTGCAGTTGGAAGACAATGGTACATAAAGGGTGTAGGCAGACATCGTAGAATGTACTTCCAAAATGCTCAATAATGATTTCAATGGAATTGTTGTCTTACACAATTTGGGAATACACACTGTCAGGGACCCCAGTAGGTATTAGGTCTCCCTGAGTTTTGCCCTGACTAGGTCAGAGCCTATAACTGTATCACCCTGACTGGTACTACATTAGTATCAGGACTGCGGTCGTGCAGGTCTCTAAGTCTTGATGTAGTGAGGGCAGAACCAAATATAATACTCACAATTAATATTTTGCCTCTCTGCCCATTATACCATAGACCTCTATACTGCCATCACCCATGGAACAGACACAAGGGGGCCACAGGTCCTCTAACAGTCTATCACAATTGCGCAGGGTTGGCGACACAAACTACAACTCAGTTAGTTGCTTCTAGCAAACATTAATGGCTATAGAGTAACCTTAGTTATCTAATAGCTTCCTCAAAGACTGGCTTCTGGAGCACATATGAAAATAGAATAATAAAGGAACACTTTGGGGTAAATTTACTAAAGTGAGAGTTTTTAGAAGTGAGTTTTAGAAGAGATGTTGCCCATAGCACCCAATCAGATTATAGCTATTATTTTCTAGATGGTGCTAGTTAAATGTTAAGTAGAATCTGATTGGTTGCTATGGGAAACATCTCTTCTAAAACTCACTTCTAAAAACTCTCACTTTAGTAAATCTACACCTTTATGTACAAATGAAAGTACAATGCTTAGTTACAGAAATTATATAAATACAAAGGGTTACAGATAAAAAGATAGATAAGTGTTGAAATTTCAAAATAAAAGTGTTAAACTTGCACAGAATTACATGTGGCTTATTCTGACTAGAGGGCACAACAGGAAATGCAGGTCCAAGTTTCAACTTAGAATTGATCCCCGAAGTCTGACATAGAAAAAAAGGCTCCCATACCTTTTAGAAGCTTTACTCCTCCCATGTGATGTCATTATCAAGTTCCTGATTACTGGCTGGCTTGTAAATTAACCCTGGTGAACATGCCAGGACCGCCCATGTAATTTTTAATCTAAGTAAAAATAACTACATAATTTTCCCTGTGTAATTGCTACATGAAATATGGTATGTTCTTATTAATTGATATTATGTAATCTTGACTGCCCTGGGGTGAGTGATTGTTTAGTTTCCTCATTACTCCAAAATCTTACTTTCTAGATGTCCCCGAATCCTACCAAACCAGCGTCCCGACTTCAGGTATTTTTCTATGATTTTGGTCACTCTTAGCTGTTATAGAAATGGCAATATTTCTGTCAAAAACAGATAAAATATGGTGAGGTCTTTGATCACTACCTATGAGCATTCATACCTTTTGGTTACATGGCTGTTTTGAATACCACCTGTGGTTTTAGGAGCCCAGTAATCATTCTCTAGTCATCTATATGCAGACACAGATGAAAGGCAGCGTTTACTGATGTCCTGTACAGGTAATTGCTTTATCCTGCTCACAGTATACTATAGTTAATTTAGATACTACTGAAACTACATCAGGCCACCTCAGGCTTCGATAGTGTAAGTAAAACTCCTACTGATCTGTGTCGGCTGAATTTTACCAGTACATTAAAAGAACATAACAAAAGACATTCAGATTATCTTCCCTCAATCACCTTACATTTACAAAAAAATTCATATATACAGTTATCCTTTGAGAAGTAGATTAATTATTATAAATAGAAGATATTTTCATCTCTGCAATGCCCTGACCATCACTGGCAATACTACAGTGTGTTTGTCCAATCTAACAAGGACATTGGGCTGAATTCAATTCAATGCAAAGATGAATAGCCATGGGTGGGAGCTCCCGCAGCTATTCAATACACCGCACTGTTTTGGCGGGCTAAAGGATTTCTTCTCACCCCCCCTGGAGATGCATGGAAAAATCCGACAAAAGTGCTGGGCGCGCAGCTGTTTGCTGCCTTAGCATGGCGCTAAAAGAGTCAGAGAATGCCAGTTCTCACGCCTAAACACCCAGGTTAAGTTGCGAGAACCGGCATTCTCTGACTTAGCCAATTCCCGACAAGGCACACAGCACGACTATGTCACAGAGAAATAAGCAAAACTGACACAGTTCACTTTACAGAACTATTTGTAATAATGAACTATGACTTCTATGCAAAACAAAGCCTGGAGATGACAAAGAGAAACTCTGTATCTTAAGTGGAGGATGTAGAAAATTAGCCATTCAGGTGGACTTTGTGTATGTGTCTTAAAGATGACTCAGAGAAAATAAAATGTTGCTGATATTTGTAAACTAACTTTAATTTTCTTTTATGCAATGATCATAGCATTTATTGCATTGCACTGTGAGATATATAAAGTATTAAAGTATTTGAAGTTTGGTGGGAATTATACTGTAAGACGATACACAGTATTTTAGGCACTGTATCACTAAAGCATGCTAATGGACTACAGCGTAAGGAGAGCTATTGCAATGGAAGATACATTTAAAAGATTAACACAGCCATTAGCTGGCATAGCAAGCCTGGTACTAACTGTAACATTCAGTACTAAGAAAAGAACATTGGAGAATCAAATGAACTATAAAACTTTCACCAGTCATGTTTGTGCAGCTAAGTAAGGGTCACAGAAGTCATTTGCAGCAGTTTATAGATGTATTGGATCCTAGATTGTAAGCTCTCAAAAATTACTTACTGATCCTGCAATCCATACTTTCATATTTGTCTTTAACAATATTTTAATAATTGAAAAATATGATGTATAGATAGCATAAATCAGCATAATAACTTTATAAGCTATTGGCATTACTGCACTGTGTTATAGTTAATGTACTAACACTAAGTACAGTTGAGAGACCAACCTAAACTTCAGATACATCAGGTCATTTATATACATAGTCATTTTGGAGTTGAGCCAAAAAAAATTTTCTCCATAGTTCATAAACAGTCCCTAAAAGTATATTTGTCCCCAAAAATATCTATTTATATACTGTACATCTAGTCATTTTTGGCTTAGGTAGGCTGCACACTGCACGCGCCGAGTGTCAAGCATCTGGTTTTTCCTTAATTGCTCCTCTCCCTGGTGTCACATTGAGACAATACATACCTCAGTTTCTTTCTAGGTGACTAAGCTACACAATATAGAAAACACAATCCAAATTCAACACATAGTTTTTGCCTGATGCCGGAACGAACGGACAAAAAAAAAATCCCAAAATATTATTTTGTCTCCATACTGTAGTTCATACACAGTCCCAAGGAGTACATTTCTGAAAATAAAATACTATGTACAGACACAACCATTGCAACTTTATTATAAGTACAGGTAAGCAGAAAACCTGTAGGTCATATTTGCATTTTACATGCATTGTAATCAGCTAATGGGTTTCACTCATATTACATTTTAGCTTCCCCATAACATGTCTGCTTCAATGGGGTTTTTTTAGCCCACTTTGCTGTGGAAGCAATTAGCCTATTTAGTACATGTAATAACACAGAATATTTACACAAGAGACATTTACTATGTTATTTGAGAAGAAATTATGCAGACTTTGCTTTTTAATGTGTGTGCATCTGGAGTCTGAAATGTAGGAGAATAAGCAATGTACAAGTGGGTTACTAGTGGGAAGAATGGGTTCTGGGGAAAAGGTAAACATGGTGATCCTATTGTGCATCCATCTATGTCAGTGGTTCTCAAACTTGGTCCTCAGGACCCCACACAGTTCAAGTTTTCCAGGTCACTCAGCAAGAGCACAAGTGAATTCATTAGTCACTGACACATTTTAAAAGATCCACAGGTGGAGCTAATTATTTCACTTGTGATCTGTGAGGTGACCTGGAAAACATGCACTGTTTGGGGTTTCCTGAGAACCTGTGATCTATGTCATAATGTGTTGGCTGTATGCAGTAAACACCTATTGCCTGTAGATGTCACTGTTGCTATTGCAAGACCATTATGTAGTAGGGATGGCCATCGGCGGGTTAACCATTGATGGTCACCATTGATGCTGCCATTTGTGATTAACCTCGATGGTATGAAACCATTGGCTGGGAACCATTGATGATTTCATCCACCGATGGTCATCCCTGCTTTAATGCGGCAGTGAGCCAATCGGAGTGGGGGTGGGCTTTTGTGGGTCATGTCGGGTTCCGGAGCTAGGCTCTGTGTCTCGGCATATAGGAAATAAAAAAATATTGCATCAGCTATCGATGGCAAAACAATCGGCCATCGGTGGTTAGTCATCAATGGTCGATGTCCATCCTTACTATGTAGTAAAAGCCTATAAAATCCATGTAGAGTTCTATAAAGCGGTTCAAGCTTTACCTTAGACTTTACAGCATACATATTTTACTTTTAAGTTCATCTAACAACTATTCACAAATCAGGCAGCCATTTGTGGATTGAATCAATATTGCTGCAAATGCTGCCTATCAATCCACTAGGGGCCAAACTCGGGCCTCAGGAGTGCAACAGTGAAGGTTTTCCAGGTCTCCTCATATAATCACAAGTGAAATAATTAGCTCCACCTTTGGATATTTTAAAATGTGTCAGTGAGTAATGAATACTCCTGTCCACCTGCTGGTTGACTGTGTTTATCTTGCATTCTCATGAATAATGCCACAAACTAGGTGTTTCCAAAATCTGTGTAGGCGATGGGTGCACTGTAATGGGGCAATTTAATGCTCAGTTCTGTGCAGCCATGAAGTACAGCTGCACACATCGCCAAGTGGTTCGGTTGAGCAACATCACTCATTTCCTGCACACCCTTATTTGGTTGTGAGTGAAAGTGGACAATGATGTAGTCACGATGTGTTGCTGTTTTGAGCATTCTGACTACACATCACTCACATCACCCATAGTAGAAAAGTCCTAAGTAGACTCTTTCTAAACACATTTTTTTGCTGCAAATATTTGCTAAGCATGATCTTTAGCAAAACAAATTAGAAATGTAGGGATGCTGTAGCCACAGCCTTCGGAATTGTGTAACCAATATTATACCAGCTCAAGAACAGAAACGATGAGTAGGCTGTTGACATGTGTGAAAATTAATACTGAGTACACAATGTGATTGAGAGTAACCTCTGGTGTGTTATAGTGATGAGGTCAATCTCTTCACACTTTGCTCTCTCTACATACAGTAGGTGCTACTTGTACCTTTACAAGTAATATAGATGATGTTAGCTCTTAAAATTGTTATGAACCAAAGCAGAACAGAGATAAAATGTACAATACAGGATTGGCATCTAGGTTTCTGTACGTTTGCCAAATGTCACTCATAGTTATAGTACATGATAATTAGAAATGCAATTTATACATTTATGCATTAACTTAACCTGGCCACCTAAATGATCAAAAATGTGGTCAAAAAATTCACATGTCTTTTGTATGAATTACCATATTGCATAATGTTTTGGCAGCATTGAGCAGTGTTCTTCACCTCCAGATGATGGCTGCATGGAGTTTTTTTATAATTTAATACAAAAGAAAGAGAGGGCCGGCCAGTGATGCATTGAGAGCCTTACCGTGGGATTCCCGGACGCCACCCATCGGAGATCAGGAAACCTCCAGACGCCGGACAGTGCTGCTAATTTCCAGACTGCTCTGGACCGGTGGCAACCCTAGCGAAACAACTGAGGCAAATGACACTACCTTGCCTCTGGCACCCCCTACCTCAGGAAGTTATGGATGTGCTTTACAGCTTTCTTTTGGACTACTTTAGGACTTTTGGACAAGGTAAGTATTTAATGTGTTTTTTATTTGGTGTTTTTTCTTAAACTGTCTGTGTGTCTTTATTTGCATTTTTCTTTGGTGAACTAAATGTCCAAGCTGGCCTGGTTGCCAGGGCAAGCTGGCACTAGTGGTTCTCTAAGTGTCAGTTTGCCCTGGTAGCCATGCTGGCCAATAGGTCATGCTGGGACTTGTAGAATGCCAAAACAATGTGTTTTAATACTATTTTTTATTACTATTACGTCCATATCCACCAGGTATTGGGTATGGGGAAGAACCCAGGTGCTATTGGCACCAAATTTCGATTGTGCGACCGATGGCTGCATATAAGGATATACCAATTGGTAGCAAGCATAGTTTGTAGGCTATTTGCTTAAACTCGCAGACTAGCGACCATCAATAGACACTGCTACATTCACTTTTGCTTGTAATTAAGAATCAGACCCTATGTGAGTTTAATTGCCTTCCATTGCTTTCCTAATCATTAGCAAAAATAACCATTTCTGGCTATAAAACCTCTGCATTATTTACTACACAAACAAAACATGCTGCTGTGCTGCCATTGAGGAATCTTATTAAGCATCATTTAAAGAGATTAAAGTTTAGAAATATTTATCTACACTCTTTCTTCAGAAACGTACCAGATGTTTACAGCACTACATGGAGTATAACAGATGGATGTAGGTGTACTTGAGAGCTTCCCTTGAAATTTATAGGTTTCTGTGGCAGTTATTTTCTGTTCACACTTAATCTATAGGAAGTATTTTTAGGAGTTGGTTGCAAAGAGACAGATTTATTGGGAACTATAAGGACACTGTCTTTGATGACAAATGTTGTGACTGGGAATCTCTTTTTTTGTCTACATGATTTTATAAAAATGTATGTGACCGGAGACATAAGCAGATTTTTTGATGATAGATTGAAACTACAAGTCCATAGAATGACCGACAATGTCTTATTTCAAACGATGTTGCATGAGGTAAACGCATAAAGAAACTTATGGGTCAATATATGGTGAGTCCAATGGGTAAATTAATACGCACTCTGGCTCTTAAGCACTTCACTACTATGAGAGCAGGAGGGTGGGGGAGTGACGTAGGCACCACGATGCAGTGGTATATACACCATGGGGTCCATGAGTAAGTGGCTTCATTAGGGTATTTCTATATCTATATATAGAACTGAAACGCACATGGCTACACATGTGGCTACACACTGCTACATTCATGCTGCAAATATGCATTTTCATTGAGAATTTCCTTTGGAGGTCATAGTTACCACAAAGCCATATGAGCACGACACCCTTCCTATCCCCAAAATATGTAATTGCTATTGAGAAACACTAACAGTTTCTGCCACTAGTCCTCCTGGCCCTTATTATTCTTCTGTGATCTGCTGCTGCGTCCGAGGATGCAACCAACAGATCACTTGCGTGAATATCGGGCATCTGAGTAACCTTCAGGATATTGGTGAAATATACGCTTCCTGGGCCAGTGAAGCTGCATCGGAAGACACAGACACTGGTCTCGGCATATAAAAATATAATTTTCATGATATTTTTAATTGGAATAAATAGTATCCAAATTCTCACACTATACTGCCTGGAAATTTGAGCAGGATTTTGTTTTTTTAATATAAGTATGTAACTAAAGTTATACAGGTTGTCATGAGTGTCTGGAACCTCAAAATTGACCTGAGGAAAACATCTTGGGTGGTAAGACCACATGTGTCCAGCAGATGGTGATGTAGGGCTGTAACACTTGCTTACTTATTTTACTATATGGCATGAAGATTTTAGTAGTTTACAATTACACTGAAAACAACAACACACTGTCTGACATACTGTAGTTTGTGGACTTAAAATGGAATTTGTTAGAGCAATTAACAACCCTGAATATGTATATTATAGGCCATTTTCTGTATTTAATTATCTTACTCTGTGAAAGGAAAGGGGAATGCAAAATGTATGCATCGGTGAGATCCCGGAAAATCTGCCTGTTTTGTAAAGTGACAATAATGTACAGCAACTCGCAGCCTATTACATTACCCCTAAATCATTTATCACTACTACACAGAATTAGGCACATTGGTTTTGCTACTCCTACTTACATCAATTCTTATGGGATCCGGTCTCATGGTCGACACCACAATGTCATCATGGTTCAAAATGTTGAGATCCTCAGAATAGCTACTTGTTCTCAATGAATCCTCAGAATGCCGATGGTTAGGGTTAGAGGCCGCCGTGAGGACTACAGCAAGTATACTGAATGGATCACCGGCGCAGCAGATCACTCTGCTGGAAATGACGATCCGAAGGAGACACTGGAGCTGCTGAAGCCACTGGAACCAGGTAAGTGACCGGTGGGCCACCAGCTATGCTAGCATTAACGTATCTATAATTGTGTCAGGGTGTGCGGTGCACACAGGCACCTGCATCCATTTAATTATTATACTTACCTCTACGGAGTCCCACTTCGGCCTGTGCTGCATACTCTAATCAGCGGTAAAATGGCGTAGCAGCCATTTTCCCAGTGATTTGTGCATACGCAGTAGAGATGTATCTGGAACATAGTGCATGCACCATGTTCCCGGAGCTCTGCGCATGTGCAGTAGATTCTAGCACAAAGCCAGAGTATAGTGAGCTGCCAAAGAGGACAGGGCCCGCACGGAGGCTACACGGGGGCCTACCTCCTCTAATAAACTGTCCCTGGATGTAAGGTCGTCATGTCATCTGTGTAGACATGATGAATGTCGACATGGTGCATGTCAACATTTCAACCTGATGAATGCTGACATAAATATTGATCAAACATACAACACCCATTCTTACGACCAGAGAGGTGGAACAGGGGAGGGAAAAGTTGTTCTTGTGTAGATAAGATTCAGTGAAGGCGTGTTCATGCAAATGTGGCCCCTGCAGACATGCAAATGTTTGTAAATGCACCTGTTAGGATGTGTATCTTTTGCACTTGCTATAGGGAGGTGCATATATGCGCTGATGATGAAGATTTGGAAAGTAGCCTATGCATATTCTTCCTATGTGATTGCAACTCATGTGCATCTTATGTGCAGAAGCTTTTTTTGCAACAATGTTTCTTTGGAGTCAGTTAATACAATTTTACATCCAGCTCTGCATTAGGCTCTAAAGGTGCATACACACTAGACGATATGCTCCCTGAGCGATATCGTGTAGTGTGTCCCCGGCAGGCTGTGCTCAATGTCGTTTATGACATTGAGCACAGCCACTGAACGATATCATTAACGATATCGTTCAGTGCCGGGCTCTCTCCCCCATTCCCTGACATGCAGCAACCTGACGAGATCGTCAGGTTGGCCTGCATGTCAGCCCGATGAACGATGATGACGAACGACCCGCGGGAACGCGCGTCGTCGTCATCGTTCATCTTTTTGGGCTTAAAAATGGACGATAAAGTGGACGACTGAACGATAACGATATCGTTATCGTTCAGTCGTCCACTTTATCGCCCAGTGTGTACGCACCTTAAGTGCCTTAAGTGAGAAAACATAGACAATCACCAAAATACGTGCACAAAAACTGCATCCGTGCCGGGGGCCTCAAATATGTGTTTCAGAATAACGATGTACCTTCCATGACTGTGTATTGGAAAGTATTATGGAAATAACAGCAGGATGAGGGCTACAAATGACTAATGAGTTGATTCCCTTCTAATTACTGAATACGCCTTTCCCTCTTTTTTTGATGAAGTCACAATGAAGCCGCTGACTTGGTGGTCTCCAGTGGTAATCCTGCAATCATCCTTGTACACCTATTTACTAAGGAGAGAGCAGCAACACATCATATAAGGTCTCTTTCTAGCAGCATATCAGTTACACTGTTATTTCTTGACTATAGTGGTGAAGTGAACTGTGGTCCCAATTCCCTTTTGTTTGTGCTGCTGAGGAAAAGAATCCATTATGAGAGCTTTAATCTGAGGCAATAAGCAAGGAGAAGAATCTACTCGCAGCCCTAAAGCCAGTAATTTAGCAAGGTCAACAGTGGCATCTAGTGGAGAAATCTTTTAGCACAAGCTTAATAATTACCTAATATACTGTATAGTAACAGAAAAGGTACTGACTGTACTCAGCTTCCGTGATACCTGGAACGTCAAACTCAGGGCCTGATTCAGAAATGTACACAATGCTGACATTTACACAGGAGCAGTTATCGGTAAAGTAGCATGTGTCTAAGTAGCACTGCACATGCTTCAAGGTACATACCTGTAGTCACTCGCAGTGACTTGTTACTCGCAGTGTGATTGACAGGAACCCTTTATGGGAGGTAACAGGGAGTGGTAGAAAAGAACATAGGCATGTCACAAATGTTTTTAGGGAGTGTCTCAACCTGCGTCTGCGATCCCGTATGCAATAAAATGGCTGTGGCCTCTCACTTCCCACTGCCATTCTGAGCGACCATAGGCTTACTGTGACCAGTGCTGCGTCTTTATACGCAGATGTTTGGATATGCAAAGCCACAGGTGGGTGTCTCAATACAATCGACGGCAAATGCGATATTTGCATAATTTCTCACAGTAACATCGTACGAGATGATAGTTGTGATCAGGGGCGTAACTAGAAAGTTGTGGGCCCCATAGCAAAATCTTGAAAGGGCCCCCCCTCTTCCCCAAACTATTATGCTGTGAATTTTGAAAAATACAATATTTACTATTGTCCCTGGTGAGTGCACTCTTTTCTCACAAAGAATGTGTGTGTGGGTGTGTGTGTGTGTCGCAGTGCACTCATAGAGGGAGCGGGGCATACCTTTAGTCAGAGGCACTGCATGGAGGCTCAGGTTCCAGGGACCAGGATACCTTCCAATCAGCAGAAGCAGCCAGCCCCGATAATCAACGGCAGCCGGACAGCTCAGTCACCACGGTCACCCCCGCCCGACTGCCTTCACGGAGCACAGCATATGACAGATGCTGTTCGGCATGATGGTGCGGCGGCCACGGTCCGATGCTGCCTAGCCCGACCCTTACACATAGCCTCATGGGATTTGTAGTTAATTTTTAACTGCTCAGAGTCTGAACTATAGAAGATAAACTACAAATCCCATGTGCCAGTGCTACTCTTATTCATTCCCTGGCTGACTGGGTGCCTTGGACTCACAGGTGAGTGGTGACAAATCCGTGCGTGACTACTGGGTGCAGGGGGAGCGACGGGCCCTGGAAGCAGCCCGGGCCCCATAGCAGCCGCACCCCCTGCACCCACGGTAGTTACGCCACTGGTTATAATAGCATTAGCCCCACAGTTTGCAAAGAATCATTTATTTCTGTGATATTTTGTCCAGCGCTTCCTTGAAGAACCATATGTACCTCGTTTATGTAATAAATTGGTCATGCAATATCACATTCGGTACTGGCTTAAGACATGGTCTAACCGGATGGTGGCCTAGGGGCTCAGCATACTGTGGGCATTAGATGGATCACCCTCATTCCTGTGCATAATTAAGCATTCGCTAATCTTTCCCACGTAGATGCAGTGCACATGCGCTTCCCCCGAGCACAAAAACAACAATATAAATAATCAAAGCCAGGGCCACAACTAGGGTAGTGCGACTAGTGCCATGGCACAGGGCACCACAGGGCAGGGGGCGCTGTTTGTCAATTTTCTTTTTTACTATGATTCTCACTTGTAGCTTCCTCTTATTTTATCCCCAGCATCTCCTGGCCTCCCCTATTTCTTTCCTGACCCTTCCCCATGAGGCCATGGCCCCTTTCCTGGTGTTTTCTCCCTATTTAAAAAATAGGGGGGGCGGCAATGCTTTTTCTGGCACAGGGCACCAAAAAGTCTAGTTATGGCTCTGATCAAAGCGAATAAGAGCAAAACGTGTACAAAAAACCAAAGTGCTCCTATTCTAAGGGACGTCATGACTTTGCATTTTGGTTTATAGTGCAGAATTTTGATGTTTTTGTGGCTTGTAGATAATGTAGCTTTTTGCATGATTCGGTATATTTTGCCTTATAGAAGAGTTATTTGTTTATCTAACCAAACCTTTCATTTCAGCAGGGAATATTTATCTGCTCTCCAGCAGATTCCAAACATGTCCTATGTAGCTGCAATTTATCTTCTTCCTGCCAGGCAACAGATGGACTTGAGTATGGCGGGAATGATCTATGTTGCAAACAGTTTTGGTTATCATATTCATCTCTGGCATGCATATATTGTATTTCAAAATGCCTTCATCCATACTTCCATGAGAAATTCTATATATTAGCACACTAACATGTACTATACTAATAATAATAATAATAATAATAATAATAATAGTAAATTAATAATCGTAAATCAGCTATCCTTCCATTAAGTAACATTGGCCCTCATTCAGAGCCGCACGTTAACAACAGTACGCTCGTTGCGTTCCGATGTTGACTAACCGCGCATGCGTCGGTGTTACACCGCGCATGTGCGTACGGCAGATTGCGAGCTTTTTTTCTCTCGTTCCTAAAATAGCGTACAGGAAGTGACATGTCAAATGTGATTGACAGAACAGGGCGTTTTTGGGTGTTGACGGGGGTGGAGATGACAAAACGCAGGCGTGGCGAAGCGTTTTTGGGGCGTACATACATTAGCAGATGCGAACGTCAAATGTGTTCGGACCGTCTCATACGTCACTGAAACATCCGCTTTCCCTTCAAAATGCTCGCACAGCTTAGGGTCAGGATTACTCGACCACATTGGCGATGGCCTTCTCCTCCGTCCCGGGACTCCACGATGGTGCTGCGATTAATCGTGGCTGGTCAGTAAAGTAATTAGTGTTGGATTGAAATCCGGCTTGGTATGTGTTTGGAAAGCAGTTTATTGGGATAGCACAAAAGCGTACGCAGGTGGAAATCAGAGCTGCTAATGTCATGATTACATAATCAATTAGCGTACATTTTTGGGCTTTTATTTTGGCCACAATTTGGTGGTTATGGCCTATTGTAAAAATAATGTCATCATCTTTTAATTAGCTCCCCTTTTTTTTGGTTTACTGTGGAATTTGCATCGCTATGTGTTTTTTTAAACGTTCCTTAAAGAGGCCTTTTTTTTTACAAAAGAGGGTCAGTTTTTGCGTTTAAGGCCAGGATTAAATGTAACCCATTTGTACAATAATGTCACAATACAATGTCAGTGTTTTTTTTTTAATTTATTGTTTACACACAAACAAATTGGCATAATATTGTATTGCCTTTTTTTGTGGCCAAGATATTTGATCAAAAAAAAAAAAAAACATAACTACTAACATAATCGTAAATACAAATTTTAAAAACATTTCACAAGAAAGGAGAGGGAAGTTTTGACCAGAAAGGAATATGAGCCAAGCACAGAAGGAAAGTGGGAAAAGTCGCCATTGCTGTCACCGTTTTCTCGCCCGTTTGGCTGGGTGAGGGTGGGCGCCAGACCGGGTCCGGGATGCCATCGGGCTGGCCTGTCCAGAGGCAGATGTTGTGGCCTCTGGACTAGGCACAGGACTAGGCACATTTGGAGGATTGCCTGATGTTGTGCCAGAGGTAGAGGATCTGGATGTTCCGGCAGGAAGGGAGGTCGGCTCCACCATGTGCTGGCGAACGAGCTGCTCCAGGGCATCGGCGATGCGGATGTTGGCCCTGGTATTTTCCGCCAGGGCCTGAGCAATGGTCACGTTGGCCGCAGCATTTTGCTCCAGGGCCTCAGCCACCCGTATCAGACTGGCGTCCATCCTCTGCAGAATCTCCGTATGGCAATCCGATTTAAAATTGAGTTCTGTGAGGAGGCCCACTGCCTGCGAGGGGGCACGCCCTGGACTGGCTTCTGCAGGGTCCTCAGCCGGATGTACTGGTTCCTCCCCTGCAGAGTCAGCAGAAATTCTGCGGCCAAGGCTCCCCTCTGGAGCAGACTCATCCGCCTCTGTCTCTGTTAGAAAATTGGAGAAAAGACTCACATTAGAATCTACATATTGGCACAATAGCATTTCTGAGTTGGTGACATCACAAGACTTACCTTGGCCAACATGAGGAGCCGCAAAGTCTGGCATGTCCGTATCCATGTTGGACACGCCAAACACCTCCACAGCCTGCACACACCCCTGTACCATCTCTTCTAAGTCTGTCAACTCCAATGACACAGGGGTGGGACCCCCACCTGTCCCCCTTGCATGCCTAGCCCTGTCGGCAAGTTTTTGTTTTAGACGATATTTGAAGTCTGCCCATCTGTGGAATGAATTTGGAACCATTATCCTTTTTTTTACAATGGGGTTTGTTTATAGGATGGGAAAGTGTTTACTTACCGCCGTTTGACATCCCGGGCTAGACGGACATAATCACCCACCCTATTGACAGCAACGGCGACCTCCTCCCACATTCTCCACTTCTGGCTTTGGCTCATATTCCTGGCTGCCTGGGGCAGGATGTCAACGCACTTCTGGATCAAAACCTCCATCTCCTTGCTTGTGAAATGTGGCTGCCTTTTTTTTTTTGCAGCTTTGGCGGGTTGACTGGGGCCAGCAGTCTCTTCCATGTCATCCTCCTCACCTATTTGGGTAAATATGCAGATTTAGCCAATTCACAACTTGCACAATATTATGTTTTAAAATACTCATTGACACAAAATGCATGAAGGCCTTACCGCCGCAATTTTGACCATTGTTTCCCTGGTTTGAAGCCATGTCTCTGCTTCCAGCATGAAATCATCCAGAAATTCTATGTGATTTCGTGACGTATTTATACATGCGTCGTTAGTTTGCGGCCGCATTATTGATTGTGCGTCCCTATGATTCATCCTTAATTTGTGCGGGAAAATAAACACTATTTATGGCTTGGTGTGTGTGGATTCGAGGTGGGGTTGTTGGAGTGTTGTCGGTTAAGTGGTTTGGATTTGGTTGGTTGGTTGCGTTTGGAGGATTTTGGAGAGTTGTTTTTTTGTTTGTTTTTGCTACATTTCTTTGGTTTTTCCGTTCGCATTTTTTTCATTTTTTCAACATCCTTTCCTGATTTGGTAAGTTTTGTGCATTCAAATTTGTGGCCAATTGGTGTATTCTTCTGTTTTGTGGTTAGTTAATTTGTTTAACACTCATTTCATCTTTTTTAGTTTTTTTTTGTTTTCGGACCCAAAGAAGTTTTTTGAGGACATCTTATATATTCGAGTTGGGTAAGTCCATTTTTTGTCTTGCATTTGCGAATGAATTACGGCATTTTTGACTGTTGGTGTAGCGCCTTGCATTTGTGAATGAATTACTGCATTTTTGACTGTTGGTGTAGTGACTTGCATTTGCGAATAATTTACCGCATTTTTGACTGTTGGTGTAGTGACTTGCATTTGCGAATAATTTACCGCATTTTTGACTGTTGGTGAAGTGACTTGCATTTGCGAATAATTTACCGCATTTTTGACTGTTGGTGTAGTGACTTGCATTTGCGAATAATTTACCGCATTTTTGACTGTTGGTGTAGTGACTTGCATTTGCGAATAATTTACCGCATTTTTGACTGTTGGTGTAGTGACTTGCATTTGCGAATAATTTACCGCATTTTTGACTGTTGGTGTAGTGACTTGCATTTGCGAATAATTTACCGCATTTTTGACTGTTGGTGTAGTGACTTGCATTTGCGAATAATTTACCGCATTTTTGACGGCTTATTCATCATATAATCCAGTTTTGCTTTTCCCTTTTCCATTTTTTGGGTCCATTTGAACCCTATTTGACGTACGGTGTGCAATGTAGTTTTCATCGATGGCCAAATGTGTTTTTCCGCTATTTTCTGTGTTGGCTTGCAACAATTTTTAACCAAAAAAAAAACCCTCTAAATTTTTGACGTCTCATTGTTGCCTTTTTTACAGTTTATACGTATCATGACAATACCCCGGCATGTAAGCAGCTATGGATGGTATCAGAAAGCTAAGTTGTTTTTTCTTACTTTTGGGGTGGGTCAAAAGCCTTACATTGTAAACTTTGAATTTCAGGTAGATCTGGGGCGAATTGTTCTGGCCCTGCTCCCGGAAGACGACCAACCTCAAACTCGTCCCAGGCGTAGGCATCGTAGGCATGCAAGGCCCCAGATATTTCGAACACGTGTCACCCTTTTTGGAATGCCCGATGATGAGGTTTTAAGACGCTACCGTCTACCTCCCAAAATCATCATAGACACTCTCTCATTAATAGAAAGTGATCTTGAGCGGCAAATTGACAGTCCAACAGCAATACCACCACTGACGCAATTTATGGCGGTGTTACATTTCTGTGCCTCAGGATCGTTTCAAACAACGGTCGGAATAGTGGCGGGCATCTCCCAATCCTCCTTTTCCCGGATCCTGAGGGCAGTGATGGAGGCACTTTTCAAGCACCTCCATCATTTTATTAAAATGCCTTTGGATATGGGTGCCCTTAGTGTGGCCAAGGCCAATTTTTACCAAATAGCTGGCTTCCCACACATCATAGGGGTTGTGGATGGTACTCACATACCACTTCAGCCTCCAGCACGGCTGGAGGCCATATTTAGAAACAGGAAACACTATCACTCCCTGAATGTAATGGTGGTATGTGATGCCTCCCTCCAGATCCTGTCCCTGAATGCTAAATTACCCGGAAGTGCTCATGACTCCTTCGTCATCCGGCAATCAGGGATATGGCAGAAATTAACCAACCTACAAGCTGGTGATGCGTGGCTTCTGGGTAAGTGGAGACCTTTAGTACATAACAATGTTAAGCTTGATACACAGTGTTCCTGATGTGGTCTATTTTTGTTCACAGGAGACAGTGGATACCCTTGCATGTCCTGGCTGCTCACTCCTTATTTGGCTCCCACACCAGGGCCACAAAGTGCGTATAATTCCGCACTTACAGCCACCAGGCAAGTGGTGGAGCGCTGTATCGGCCTTTTAAAAGGCCGATTCAGATGCCTCCACCGCTCTGGTGGCGAGCTCATGTATGTGCCGGATATGGTGTCTAAAATTGTGGTCCTGTGTGGGATATTTCACAACATTGCCATAAGGAGTGGTGTCCCAATGCAGCCAGAGGATGCCTTACCTGAGGATGGCCCCCCCGAGGTTGGTTGAAGGTCAGTATGTGGGGGGGCCATACGCGATGATGTGGTGGCCAGATTTTTTAGGTAAGTTTGTTCAAAACTCCAGTGTTTATACCTAATGTGTTTGTTTTTTTTGGCAAACATCTAATTTATTTTTAATTTTCTCACCATCTTCTGTTTGTTCACATAATCTTTGGCACTCCAACGCTCACTACTTCCTGCTACCCTTACCAAACCTGGATCTGGTCCTTTTGGGCATATATTCTGGAACCCATATCGCAACGCCATGTTTGTGGAATCATGTTGGCATGGTCCTTCGTCAACCAGTTCTTGATTTTGTGTTTTAATTTATTTTTTTCTTGGTATGTGTTGTATTTGAATTTATCACTGTGTATTTTTTTTGGGAGTGACCACTTTGTTTTCTCTGTTATGTGGTGAATAAATGTTTGAAGAGTGAAATGGTCTTCCTTTTTTGGGACGTTAACAGCAAGTGTAACCAGGTTAACACAAGTTACATTTGACTAAGGGGTAAACCAGTACTGACGCCAGATGAGCAAAACTGAAATATGTTTTCAGCTTTCCAATCCACACCAAAAGGAAGCCTGGCCCAACCTTGGGATTTGTAAGATTGGCCTAAGCAGCTTGCGCACCAAGTAGGAACCTGGAAAATGTAGAAATCTGAAATTGACACTACACCCAAAAAGGGAAATTACATTGTTACTGTTATGTGTTTCTGGTGTCTGTTTGACATACAAAGACAAAACACAATCTAACTTTTAAAAAAGGGAAATCCTTGCAGGAACTTATGTCAGGCTAAACTATCTTGGTTTTGGTTTTTAAAAATATGCCACAACGTATATTTGTCTTTAAAAATTTATTGGGAAAATACAAAAAAAAAAAAAAAACTAATGCCGAAGGAGGCCAGACAGCCGGTCGAGGGCCACCAGAAGGCCGATTACATGGTGGCGCATCTGCCCCACAACATCCGCCACCTCTTGCCGACGCCTCTGTTCCTCTGTGGGTGAGAAAAGTGTGTGGGTTAATACAACAATAGGGACTCCACAGAAAAACATTAATTAAAAAACAAATCACTCCTAAACCCAAAAACATAAATAAAAAGGGTGGGCTGGCAAAAATACAAGGCCTAGGTACAAATTCCCACAGGTATGATATGTGTATGCTTAAATCACCAGGAAGAGGTAAAGGCAAACCTTCACAATCAACAAAAGTCAAGCCACAAAAACACGAAGAAAGGCACGACACATGATTACATACAAACAGTTTGTGCTTTAAAAAAAAATAATAAAAAACATACCGGGAAACAAATCGGGAGCTCCGGCAAAACCTCCATGATCCTCCTCGGAGGATCCGTCATTCCCCAAAGAATGGGGCGGAGTTATGCTGGACTCCGGGGAGGGGGTAATTGGAAGAGGGGTGGGTGGAGGAGAGGGGGAAGTGGGACGGAGGGGAAGGAGTCCCGACATTTCCGGGAGAGGGTCTGGGAAGGATGGGGAGGAGTGGGGAATAGGCGAAAGATTTGGGGTGGAGTGTTGGCTGGGGGTTGGGGAGAGTGGGCGGGAACGCCGACGTTGACGGCGGAGTCTTGGCTGTCCCCCTAAAATATGTCAAATAAATTGCGTTTAGTTTATGGACAAATCCGGGCAAACAAACAAAAAAAATAAATAAATAAATAAAACAAAAAAAAATAGCAGTAGAATTAAAAATTCATAAAAAGAGGGAAAACATGCAGACGCAGATATGAGTACAAATAATAAATAGAACAGACATGAAAACATGCACACGCAGATATGAGTACAAATAATAAATAGAACAGACAGGAAAACATGCACACGCAGATATGAGTACAAATAATAAATAGAACAGACAGGAAAACATGCACACGCAGATATGAGTACAAATAATAAATAGAACAGACAGGAAAACATGCACACGCAGATATGAGTACAAATAATAAATAGAACAGACAGGAAAACATGCACACGCAGATATGAGTACAAATAATAAATAGAACAGACAGGAAAACATGCACACGCAGATATGAGTACAAATAATAAATAGAACAGACAGGAAAACATGCACACGCAGATATGAGTACAAATAATAAATAGAACAGACAGGAAAACATGCACACGCAGATATGAGTACAAATAATAAATAGAACAGACAGGAAAACATGCACACGCAGATATGAGTACAAATAATAAATAGAACAGACAGGAAAACATGCACACGCAGTTTGCCCCACAAACACAAACATTAAAACCACAATACATAACACTTACTTGCCAGGATCTGCATGCGAAAGCATGCCAGCAAGCGGGGCGTTCGCCGTTGCAGGTCGGACCACCTGCGCTCCAGCTGCCCGATGTTGCGGCGTGATCCAAAGGACCGCAGGCGGGACCGTACCTCCGCATACGCGGAGCGCTTCTGCCGATTGGTCATGGGTTCTGGCTGGCTGGTGATCCGGCGATCCATGACCTCCGTAAGCACCAGCAGCTCACGCCTGGTGAATGCGGAGGCTCTCATGATGGCAATGGTGTTTTTCTTAAAAATCATTTTTGATAAAGTGTGTAAAAATTTTCTGATTGGCTAATGTATTTTGGAAATTAACAGGAGCAATTTTATTGGTTAGTGTATGAGTCATGTGTTCGACAGGGCCAGAAATCTATGGAGAGTTAGGATAGGCTTGATGCAGTGACATGCGTAAGCAAATTTAAATAAAGAAATGAACCCAGGGAAATATGCGGGGATACACAGCAATAGTACAATTGTTTAATTGTGGTTCACATGTTTTTTAAACAATAAAAGCGAATGTTTCATCCGTACGTATTCTGCGGGTAAACACAAACACAGACAAGAGTAAAGTTTCTTGCATTGTGTTGAAAAAAAACAAACAATTAAGCTAATTGATACATTGATTGGCATGATACGATTGATGGAGGTAGGCAGAATAAAGGAGCAGGTAATCGACATCTGACAAGGCCACTTCCTGTTTATACTTGTGCGTGCGTTCCTTTCAAGCCATTTCGGGGATGTACGCTCGCTATTTCGTACGCTCGTTAGTTAGAGGAGGGGTCGTCAGAGTTTAGGGAGGAATTTTAGATGCGAACGAAAATACGAGCGAGCCATTGAATTTAAATATTTTTGTACGTACGCCTAACGTACGTGCGCCCGCTTGCGTGCGGCTCTGAATGAGGGCCATTGTTTTTCTAATAGTTATGTTAACAGTGATTACAGACATTGCATGACATTTAAAAATCCAGTTTGAAACCATTCTTTTAACAGTTTATCACAGACGTCAGTTGTCCAGTATTACTGTTAACTGTACTTCACTTATTTTTGTATAATAACGTATTCTGTGAAGATCAGCCTGGAACTGAACCAGGGCCTCTGTATTCCAGTACTAGTCCAATAGGATCTAGGGCAGGCATGTCAAACATGCTGCCCGAATAAACATTTTAAGAGGCCCGACAGTGCGGGCTCACATATATATAATATACGGCCCACACCCCTGCCAGGATCGGAGCTCAGCTCCGATCGGGCAGTTTACTTAGTTAAAGCTGGCAACGCAGGTCTCAGAGGCGATCAGAGCCCAGCGATCTCAGTGATGCAGTGCACGGGAGATGTCATGATGTCACCCACGTCTCCCGCGACGAGAAGAGCCTGTACCTGCTGCTCTGGATCTAATTAGATCCAGTCAGTGGCAGCATGTAGGCGGGACGGTGGGAGTGAAGATGGCGCGGACTGGAGCAGTGCCCAGCGGCCATCGTGAAGAAGTACAAGTACTGCACAGGTGAGTGGGGCCTGTTCTATACTGGGAGAGGGCACAGCATAAGGGGCATTAAAGGGGACACAACATAAGGGGCATTACTGGGGGCTCTGCATAAGGGGCCCTACTAAGGACATTACTGGGGGGCTCTGCATAAGGGGCACTACTGGGGGCTCTGCATAAGGAGCATTACTGGGGGCTCTGCATAAGGAGCATTACTGGGGGCTCTGCATAAGGTGCACTGGTAAGGACATTACTGGGGGCACTGCATTAGGGGCATTACTGGGGACTTTACTGGGGGCTCTGCATAAGGGGCATTACTGGGGGCATTACATAAGGGGCATTACTGGGGGCACCACTAGGGACATTACTGGGGGCTCTGCATAAGAGGCACTACTAGGGACATTACATAAGGGGCATTACTGGGGGCACCACTAGGGACATTACTGGGGGCTCTGCATAAGGGGCATTACTGGGGTTCTGCATTAGGGGCAGTACTGGGGGCACTACAAGGGACATTACTGGGAGCTCTGCATAAGGGGCATTACTGGGGGCTCTGAATAAGGGGCACAACTAGGGGCATTACTGGGGGTACTACATAAGGGGCACTACTAGGGACATTACTGGGGCACTACATAATGGGCACTGCATAAGGGGCATAGCATAATGGGCACAAATTCAGGGGCATTGTATAAGGGGCACTACTACCTTTCAAAATTGCATATAAGCCTTTTTTTTGTTGTGGCCCACACATTCTTAAGACCTTGAATATTCGGCCTGGTTGGTATTTTGAGTTTGACATGCGTGATCTAGGGTAACTGTGCATAACATGAGTTCTATATTTCTTCTCGGTTATTTATTGCGTATAATATATACTTCTATACTGTTGCTCTTTTTGGCAATTGTTAAATGAGGAGCGGTCTGGCGCTGCCTCAATCCATAGACAGACTAGGTAAATTGATCCGGCGGTTTCTATGACCCTGCCGGAGCTCAGGCAGCTCCCCACCCTCTGACATGCACTACTGCATGATACTCATGACACTCATCTACAAGGATGACAGATGTTTATTTCCTAAGTAACAATAGTGAAGTAACAAGTAAGATCTAAGTGTACAAGAATCTCGTTGAAAACCAGACAGGTCTGAAACTGAAAGTACTAAGATCTGACAATGGTAGAGAGTAGAAGAATAGAGATTTAGTCAACTATCTTAACAAAAGCAGCATAAAGCATCAGCTATTGCCTATGCAGCGAAAGAGAATGGCAAAAGTGAAAGAACAAAATAAACAATAGTTGAGAGAACTCAAGCTCTGCGGAATGATTCAAGTCTCGACAATAGAGTTTGGGCAGAAGCAATACACATGGCTCAATCACCTACAGTGACAGTCCAAGACAAGACACCATTAGAGGCATGGTTAGGTAAGAAACCGTACAACAATCACCTACGTGTATTTAGAAATAGAGCTTACACTAATGTACCTTAGGAGAGAAGACACAAACTTGATCCTAAATACATAAAGTGCATCATGCTAGGATACTGTAAGCAGAGCAAAGGTTATCTAGTGTCAACAGTAGGATTGTACAGCTACAGAGATCTGTGTTATGCACATGCCTGCCACTGAAAGTGTGTCTAAAAATGAAACAACAAATGTAAACAACCATTCGGAAACAGGAATTTCATGAGGAGCAGCAAGGGGAAGCCTCCTAGAAAGTATAATGAGGAGTTTGCTGGACCTGTTTGCTATGTACCTCAGACGCTTCACGCTCCTAAAGGCGCGTATCCACTACACGATAATTTGGATGATTTGAACAATAACGATATCGTTATCGTTCATTGTCCACAATATCGTCCATTGGGTATGCAGTCAATGACCAAAGATGCACACTGCCATGTGTTGTTGAAGATATCTTCTGTTGTCTGTTCTTGCAGGCTAATTTGCCTAATGTTATTAACAATATTGGGCATATCGTTCAGTGTATATGCCCTGAACGATCAACGATGAATGATCTGGAACTGTTTAACCACTCCCTGGACACTCCCCATTTTCTATTTTATCTTCTTCCCTGCGGAGCTCTTCTGACGGCTGAAGACAGCAAGTGTGAGGATGCGCAGATTCCAGAAGATCAAAAAGTAAGTACAAAAGCCACTGTCCACCAATGTTTATAGGAGGGCTTTTCTATGCAACAACACTGGCCACCATAGTAAAAGCACTGTCCTCCAATATATATGTCTACACATGTTTATATATATAGTATTTCATCCTGAGGATGAGGCGTGTATGTCTCGAAACGTCAAAGTAAAAAGTTTATTCAGCATAAAAACTGCAGTGCCGCGTGGTGATTTGCCGGACATTGCAGTGACAGCATATCTGTATATATATATATATATATATATACATACAGGGGTGCCGAGAGGGGGGGCAGGCTTGCTTGGGGGGCCTGGCGGGGGCCAGGGTCTGGCACCGCTCCCCCCCCTCTTACATCAGACAGTAGCCCAGCACATGCTGCTGTGTGCTGGGCTGCCCTAGAGACTGCTCGTGGCCGCTAAGAAGCAGCCACAGCAGTCTCCTATGCCTGTGGGGAGAGCGATCAAACTGATCGCATCCCCCACTGGTTTATGCCCCGGGCTGAGGGGGCTCGCTGCGCCCCCCTCACCAGCGCGCAGCGACGCTTTGCAGCACTGCAAAACTTTTTTTAAAGCTATGGGGTCGTGGCAATGCCTCCTGCGATTAGGACTTGCCCCCTTTTTTTACCAGGCCCCGGCGCGACTCTTGACGGGCCTATATGTATATATATATATATATATACTGTATATTATATAGTATACAAACTATATATATTCCACAGACAAAAAACCTTATGGTTTCACATGTCCCATTAAGGCTTCTTAGACATGATCTGCATTTTCGTAAAACCTAATAAATTTCTGCCACTCAAACCTAAAAAAGCAATAAATTCAGATAATTAAGGCTGACACCTTTATGGACATGTTCCTTGCGCAATACACTAGCGTAGGTGGAAGAGGGCAGAGTGAGAGACGGCTGCAGGGGTGGGCTGTAGATGTGCTGGGTAGTGGCAGCAGTGGGGGTGCAGAGCAGTGGAAGCAGCAGGGCAGTGCACAGAGGCATCATCGGGTGACAGAGGGCTCACCGGTACTGGGCATGCACCAGGGAAAATAAAATCAATAAGTCACAGATGCATGGATGCATCAGTGAGATCCATCTATGCATCTATGTTAAAAATTTAATGTGTAAAATAAAAAAAAGATGTGCCCCCCCCCCCAAAAGCACAACCAGCATCGGGCTTTTCAGAGCCAGTCCTGGTTGTCAAATACAAGGGACAAAAGACATAGGGGTCCCCTGTATTTAGCACAACCAGCACTGAGCTCTGAGCCAGTCCTGGTTTTGGAAATACAGGGGGAAAAATTTGTAGAGTTCCTCTGTATTTACCAATACCAGCACCGGACCCATTCTAGCAGGGGGGTAATACCACAGCCAGGGAAGCTCTTTCACTGGGTCCCCCAGCCAAAGCATTACCCCTGACTGCTAGTCAGCCATGGCCAGGGATCCCCCTTTTCAGCTCACCCTGGGCCTAGGCTGATAGCCTGGGGCAATCCGCAAGACCCCAGGGTGGTGGGTGCTGGGTTGATTGCCCCTAAAGCACAACCAGCCCCGGGCTTTTCACAGCCAGTCCTGGTTGTGAAAATCCAGGGCACAAAAAGCGTAGGGGTCCCCCGTATCTAGCACAACCAGCACTGGCCTAGTCAGAACCAGCCCTGGTTGCCAAAATATGGGGGCAAATGACATAGGAGTCCCCCGTACTTTAAGCAACCAGCACTGGGCTCTGATCCTGTCCTGGTTCTGGAAATACAGGAGGAAAAATGAGCAGGGTCCCCCTGTATTATCCAGAACCAGCACCGGACTTTTTCTAGTGGGGGGCTAATGCCACAGCCAGGGGAGCCCTTTCACCAGGTCCCCCAGCTAAAGCATTAACCCTGACCTAGTCAGCCCAGGCCAGGAATCCCTGGGGACCCCCCGAATAAAGGGATCCTCCTCTCCAGGGCACCCCAGGCCTAGGTTGATAGCCTGTGGCTATCCCCAGCCCCCCTAAATATTGTCCTTTGCAGGTGAACCACAGGTCCCAGTAAGCCTCCCCTACATGCTGGTACTTGGAGAACCACAAGTCCCAGAATGCAGGGCATTAGGACCCACTGGCACCTGTAGTCCACCTGTAAAGAAGATATTAAAATAAACACACACTTTAATAATGTAATATTTTATTTTACTGCCTCTTCACCTGGGGGAGGTGGCCTTTAAGGTCGTTTTCATGGCCGCCACCACCGCAGGACTTCGGCGTCTTCGACTGGTGGGCGCCAACCCGCCAGGGCTTTGTCGTCTTCACCTGGCAGGTGCCAACCCACCAGGGCTTTGGCATCTTTGCCTGGGGGATGGCAGCCTTTAAGCTCTTTTTCATGGCTGCCGCCACACCAGGTCTTCGGCGTTTTTGCCTGGCAGATGCCAACCCGCCAGGGCTTTGGAGTCTTTGCCTGGGGGACAGTGGTCTTTAAGCTCTTTTTTGTGGTGGCTGCCACCCCAGGGGTTGGGCATATTCGCCTGGTGGGCGCCAACCCACCAGGGCTTCGGCATCTTCGTCTGGCGGGCACCAACCCACCAGAGCTTTGGCATCTTCAGCTGGCAGGCGCCATCCCACCAGGGCTTTGGCATCTGCACCTAGGGGATGGCAGCCTTTAAGCTCTTTTTTGTGGCTGCTGCCACCCCAGGGATTTTGTGTCTTTGCCTGGTGGGCACCAAACTGCCAGGGCTTCTGGAGTCTTCGCCTGGGGGGTGGCAGCCACCTCCCCATGGCTTCTGTTGTCCTCCTCACCTAGTGGGAGGCAGCCTGTGTCAGTTCTTTTGCATGGCCGCCACCCACTAGGACTTCTGGCATCTTCCTTCTTTGGGAACTCTTCATTGCCTCCTCCCAGCCATTGGACTGCTATGTTGCCTCCTTGCGCCAGCCGAGGGGGTGGGGCGATGATGGCGGCCATCTTTGAATTTCAAAAATGGAGCTTAGGCGCCATTTTTGAAATGAGCTCCGCTGCTGAACTCTGCTGAATGGCGTCATTCAAATGGGCTGTTTCTGGTCTTGAACTCAGACCAGTGTACTATCCTGGAGGCTGACACTGTATTGATTGAACTGTGGAAATATGGCAAGGAATGGATCCTCTCCACCGCCGCTGGGTCCTGCTGATGCCTGCACCACCACCACTGACATCCTTACTGGTGCTGCTGACACCCACACTGCTGCAGCTAATGGCCGCACCGCCACTGGGTCCCTGGCCGCTGCCGGGTCCCCGCCACTGCTACTGCTCGCTGCCATTGCTGGGTTCCAGCACCGCTAATGCCAGCAAAAGGTAGCCATCTTGGTGCACCCAAGTGAAGCCACAGTGAGTACACCTGCTAAAGGCACCTACTGAGGCTGCGCAACAAGTTGAAACTTCCTATCTGTATAATGGTGTATTCTTGAGGTAATAGGTTAAAAACTGTAACTTTCTAATTTACCAGAGTAATACAGATATGGTATGCGATGACACCATGTAGTTAACTGCAGATTCAGCACTCTCAGAGAGTGAGATTGCTGTCACTCACAGAATGGTGGAGCTGCTAATTCACAGAATTGTGTGCTCATTGGAATACACACATGCAGTCTATGCAACTGAGGTCTCAGAAGAACATAGAGCTGCGCAGATGGGATAAGAGTATGGTGGATGGGGGGAGAAGACAGAGCAGATGGGGCAGACAGAAAGGCGTGGAGAGGTGAAGATTAAGCAGTACAGATGGGGGTGAGCCAAAGTGATGCAGATGGGTTGAAAACAGTGGTGCACATGGGGAGGAGACAGAGTGGCATGGTTTGGAGGAAAAGAGTAACATTAATGGGGAATACAGAGTGACATGGAAGCGGGTAGATAGAGCAGCTCAGATGGGTAAAGACAGATTTGTGTGGATAAGGAATACAGACTAGCACAATGGGAGAAAACAATAGGGATTGGGGAAGACAGATTGGTGCGGATGGCAGGGAAGACAGAGTGGTGCAGGTGGGAGGGGAAAAACAGAGTGTCACGGTTTGGGGGAACAGAGTGGTGCAGATGGAGGAAGGAAGAGTGGCAGAGATAAGGGGAAGACAGAGTGACATAGCTGGGGGCAAGGCAGTGGTGCAGATGGAATGAAACACAGTGGCACGGATGCAGGAAGACAGGGTGGTGCACATGGGGAAAGACATATTGGTGTGGATTAGGGCATGCAGACTAGCACAGTTGGGAGAACACACAGCTGTGGGGAAGTTATAGTAGCATGGAGGCGAAGTTAGTGTACATGCATAGACAGTATGATAGTTTTAGCAATTAGGAAACTGAATGTGTATAATGAGTGAGATGGATGTATTGAGTGAGAAGTATGTTGGAACCCAGTGAAATTTTTGTGGTGACTGAATGGGAAGATTGTGGGCACTGAGTGGAATGTATGTGTCACATAACTGCTCAGACGTCAGTTGCATAGGCTGCATGTGTGTATTCCAATGAGCACACAATTCTGTGAATTAGCAGCTCCACCATTTTGTGAGTGACAGCAATCTCACTCTCGGAGAGTGCTGAATCTGCAGTTAACTACATGGTGTCATGGCATACCATATCTGAGTGGCAGAAATTCAATAGGTTTTGTGAAATTTCAGATCATGTGTAAGAAGCCTTAATGGGACATGTGAAACTGTAAGGTTTTTTATCTATGGAATATAGTCTGAATATATATATATATATATATATATATATATATATACATTATATACATATATATATATATGTACACACAAAGTATATGTAAGTCAGGTGGCATGTATTAACTGACCACATAACATTGTCAAGCTATGTCTACCAATGTATTTAGGATGTCACTAGCCCGCAAAGTTTAGCACTGTCCACCAATGTGTGTAGGAGGACATTTTATCAATGTGCACCTATGTGTATAGAAGGTCACTGTCCAGTAATGTAAAGCACCTTTAAATAATGCATATAGGATGTCATTTATGATGATACACCAATGTATATTGGTTTTAAAGACTTCTCACCAATATTTGAACGGGACTCCATTATTACCACCGAGCACCAAAGTATTTTGGAGGCTCCCCATTTCCTGATGACAATGACAGTGTACATCCGACATTATTATACTTATAATTTTATACATTTTTGTGATAAATATCCTTTATTGGTTTGAATCAATTTAAGAGAAAACTTTGTATGATTTTATGTTACCTGGAATCTGTTTTTTATATTAATGGTTTTATTTTGTTCATAGAAATGTCTGGTACCAAAAATAAACAATTCTGGAGAGGATTCATTGATTTGTACCAGGCCAATGAGTGTGTCTGGAAGGTAAAGAGCAAGGACTATTCGAACCGAGTCAAAAAGAATCAGGCGCTTAACCAACTCGTCATATATGGTAGAGGCCACGACAGTGATGCCAACATTGATTGGGTAAAGGGGAAGATCCAGAATTTAAAAGAGGAAGATCCAGGAGATCCTATCACCTGCTCACCTTCATCCTGGAGAATGAGCCAAAGAGGTGGTCATGGTGCTCGCTGGAGACAGAGGCGGCAGAGGACTTCGGAGAGTCATGATCAGGTAATTAATCCAACAGTGCAAACACATCCTTTGTTTTATTAAATAAAGATTTTTTTTTTTCAACAATTATAGTTTGTAGACAAATATATAATATTTTAGAAGGGTGTGAGTGGCTCTTGTGTCCATGTTGAACTATCAGCAATTATTTATTTTTAACTATAATACTAATTGCCAAATGTTTACTAAAAGCTGATTGATTAACATTAACAACTTCTCCACTGGCTCACTTTGCCAATCTTTACACTGTTTTAGGCCTTTCCTTTTTTTAACCGTTAATAATGGTAAGTGTAGTTGTTTAGTTGTGGTATTTAATACTATGAACTAAACTTTTTTTTTTTGGCCAGTTCATCAATTTGGACGTGGATCCTGACCCTCCTTCCAGCGAGCCCCCAGAGGTGGAGACTACAATCGAGAGGCCATCTTCCCAGGCACCTGCCAAGAAGCAGAGGGCGGCTTCCAAGACTCCAACCTCTGCACCGTCGAGGACCATTTTTTACAACACGCGGAGGAGGCTCTACAGAAGCCCATAGATGCAGAAACATATTTTGGTATAAACATCGCCCACGAAATGAAGGCCATGGTGCCAAACCAGGTCATCATCACTATGCTAAAAAAATGTATAAATAAAATACAGAAAACCGCTATGGGAAGGTGGTATAATGCGCACATGTTTTCCATCAATTGCCCCACAACAATAGCAGTATACAGAATAAGGACAGCAAGCGAATTACACATATGGGGCATACAGTGGGGTCCTCCAGCATATAGCATAAGGGCAGCAAGCTAATTACACTTGTGGGGCATACAGTGGGGTCCGGCGGCATATAGCATAAGGGTAGCAAGCGAATTACACATGGAGCATACAGCGGGGTCCTGCAGCATATAGCATAAGGACAGAAAGCGAATTACACTTATGGGGCATATAATGGGGTCCTGCTGCATACAGCATAAGGGTAGCAAGCAAATAACACTTGTGGGGCATACAGTGGGGTTCTGCAGCATATAACATTGAGAGCCACTGTAAATTGTTATTACCTGAAAATGGTGAATATGACTCTGCAGGTCTCTGATATGATGCGGCCCAAAGTTTGAGATTATGGTGCCAAACGTCAGATCGGCCAGGGATCTGCCAGTCGCCAGGAACTGCAGGGTAGCGATTAGCCTCTCCTCGGCAGGTCTGGCTCTCCGCATCTTGGTATCCTGCCTCTGGATGTAGGGCGTCACCAGACTCAACAACTCCTGGAAGGTGACGTCATCCATAGACAGAAAGTTGCGGAAGTCATCTGGGTTGTTCTCACAAATTTCCATAAGCAGTGGCATGTGAGAGAGAGAGAATCGCTCTGCAGCAGCCACTCCTTGGTCTACCATGAGTGAACCCTTCTCCGCTTCTCAGACCTCTCCCTATCAGTTAACAGCACCACTCCAGCATATGCTGTCAGCACATGATAGTGTGCACCTGCTCCCAACCCCCCCTCTCCTTTTTGCTGTAGCACATGATAGTGAAAGGGATCCATGATGAGAGAAAGTAGACACAGTTTGTTCAAAGGCAAGCCAAAAACCAGAGCAAATTAGCAATGCAACGGCGTTCAGCAGGTATAAACCAAACCAAACTAGCCACAGAGCATAAATGCAAAGTTCTAAAATGGCCGTCACCTATTTATACCCTCATGAAAGCCCCACCCACCCCTCAATAAGCAACATCTTGGTATACACCCCTCAAGAAACACCAGACCAAGAATTTGAATTTCCCACCTCATTGAATACCGTTGACGATATCGGTAATTGTTGATTGTTTGTGAAATCGTTTGTAAAATCGTTCATGTTTACAAACGACATCGTTCATCCTGGACACCGGGAAGTTCAAGGAAAACTGTTCAACAATATGGTTCAGGGAGGATATCGTGTAGTGGATATGCGCCTTTAACCAAGTTATGACTGGCAAGAGTGGAAGTCTACTATAGGACCTGAAATCCAAAGTCTCCAAGAAGTGTGAAAGTATCAAGTGCTGTGCACCCAACTGCAAAGGTACAGATGAGTCCACATACATCTATCCTCAAGGCACATTACACATAACGTGTGAGCGCCATGTGATTCGGTAACGCTGAGCGTATTTTTCCTATTAAAATGGTACTTATTTGCAAAGTGTTGCAAATAGGAAGGACAAACAGCTTATGCTGATTAAAATGATCTGTGGCATGCCTATGTTCTGTGTGCGACTGCGGATATATCTGCATGCAAAATGCTACGGTACAGTGTCAGTGGCTGTGGCATTTTAACATAGCATTTTGCATGCAGAAGCAGCCACACTTGCACACAGAACATAGGCATGCCGTATATTATTGTCATCAGCATAAGCTGCTTGTGCATCCTATTAGCATCGTTTTGTGAATAATATTCATTTTAAGGGAAAAAGAAGCACAAAAAGATGCTTGGCGCTACCAAGTTGCACCACGGCATCTTACAACTAGAAGGGCTGTTTTAACGCACAGGGAGGCTAGGTGTACAGTATGTGGACACATCTGTAGTAGGAAAGAAGAAACTTGCAGTTGCTTTATCTAATGTTGGAACTACATGTAATTTGAATGTTTCTAGTTCAGAGAGGGCCATCATCATTACTGCAAATCACCTCTTTATCAAGGAGCTGACAGAAAGATGTAATATATGTATCCAGTGAAATGTTGACCAAAGGTCTGAATTCCCATACTCAAAATGTTTCCTTGCAGGAATGTGAACTGGAACATATTTGATTTGTTGATGTTTTTGCTGAATATATTTGCTTAACCTCCATGTGTTCTCAGTGCAGGTGAGCTATCAAATTATGTGTATTGCTCATGACAGGCAGCTTTGAGATGAGGGGGGAGGGAGGTGTTGGATGCAGGTTAACTGATCCGCAGGTACATTAGACCACCATCACTTTAGTAAGGAGCATTATTGCTACCATCCGCCGGCATCCATTCCATCTAGACATCCGCCACACTGCAATGCCCAGCAGTACCCCAAGAGTTCAAGACTGCTTCTGCACTGTTACAACTGTACCTGTCATATCCCCTTGTCACATGCTATCTGCTGTTGTTCTTGATTCAATAAACCTATGAACTGGTTAAACTATATCAAGTACGGACCAATCACCACCATCACCAAACAATCCCTCAACACATATGTTCTAGCCAAGTGTACCACCAACCTGGTTTACCTGTTTGTCTTGGACAAACAATCACTGACAATCTGCTGCATTTCTGCGGGCGATCATGCAGGACCCA
Organism: Taudactylus pleione; assembly: GCA_031769625.1. Classification (NCBI taxonomy): domain Eukaryota; kingdom Metazoa; phylum Chordata; class Amphibia; order Anura; family Myobatrachidae; genus Taudactylus; species Taudactylus pleione. The sequence goes on along the minus strand of JAUIMM010000702.1, from coordinate 620,303 downwards.
TACTGCACATGCACAATACGAGTCCGGCGCCTGTGCATATTCCCGACCATCGGGAATCTGTGTTCAACAGTGCACTACCGTGTACTGCTGAACCAGGTGCACTGTCTATTGCACATTCTGCTATGCACGACATCATGAAGCTACTCTGCTAACAGGTTGTGGGCCCAAACTTCTTAATCCAATAGGCGCTGCGCACTAGGGAGGGGGTCGCTCTGAGCCCCCTCAGCCCGGCGCAAAGCCAGGGGGGGCGCGATCAGTGTGATCGCTCCCCCGCACAGCGTGTGATGAGCAGCAGCCACAGCAGTCTCCAACTGCAGCTCATCACACGCTGTGTGCAGGGGCGCCGAGAGGGGGGGGGAGCGGGTACAGATTACCCGGGCCCGGGCTTCCTGAGGGGCCCGGCGGGGGCCCGGTTCCGGCACCGCTCCCCCTCCCTCACAGCAGCCCAGCACCCCAGCACGCAGCGCCGCTTCGCGGCGCTGCATATCTTTTTTTTTTTTCGGGAAGGGGGCGTGGCCACGTCTCCCGCGATTAGGCCACGCCCCCTATTACCGGGCCCGCCGCAGCTCTCAGTGGGCCTGGCTGTGTACTGGGCTGCTGTGAGGGGGGGAGCGGTGCCGGACCCGGGCCCCCGTCGGGCCCCTCAGGAAGCCCGGGCCCGGGTAATCTGTACCCGCTCCCCCCCCTCTCAGCGTCCCTGGGCTCTGGATCCCAATACACCTGCCGACACACTCTGCTAATACTAATAAGGACAGGAGCAGCTTGTTTCCAGCAGCCTCCAAATCTCTATGAGTGTCTCCTTAATAAATGGAGCATTCCTGGTACCTTTTATGTCTTGTCCCTGTCTCAAGCCCATTTTGTTAAATTTCTAAATATCTGGAAATTGTATTTGTCTTATCCCTCCCGATTCGGCCGGGAGCCTCCCAAAAATCGGGTGCCGCTCCCGGCCCCCCGGAAACGTAGGCAAGCCTCCCGGCCCCAGCGAGCTGGCTATATAAATCCTGGCAGCGGGGGGGCCAGTGACGCAATTCGCGCTGAATCGCATCATCGTAGCCCTGCCCCCTGCTTCACAATACCATTAATCTCGGCATTGTGAAGAGGGGGCGGGGCCACGATGACGCTATCACGCTGTCACGCCCTATGCCCTGCCCCCAACTATGCATCATACTCCAGGCCACGCCCCCATTTCACCGCGACACGCCCCCGTGTGGTTGCCCAACAGCTCTCTCCCGGAATAAGGGAGCCAAATGTCGGCAACCTTGACCTTATCCCTACTGCTGTCTTTAGTCTAGTTCTAGGGGCATAGTTACCAAAACTATTTTGTGGGAAATTCCCCACAAACAGAAGTTTTCAGGAGATCCCTGCAAAAGCTAAATACTGTATATCCATATCTACTGCCATGGTCCCCCAATTTCACACTGCAAAAGCATAAGTTACTACCGGCAGCTTGGCCCCGGTAGCTAATGCCATTTCAGAGGGGAGGGTTAGGGTTAGGCACTTGGGGAAGAGTTAGGCTGCAGGAGGGGAGGTTAGGGTTAGGCACTTGTGGAAAAGTTAGGCTGCAGGAGGGGAGGTTAGGGTTAGGCACTTGTGGAAAAGTTAGGTTTAGGAGTTAGCGATACTCACCGCTGGAACCACTGTGGGATCAGCCGCAAATCTTAGTCAGCTGACCGCCGACCCGAAGGACAGTGCTGGAAATGCTGGACTTGCTGAACCAAATAATCCATCACTGTGCCACCCGGAACCTTTGGTTGACATTCTAATCATGTCGACATTTCATGTGTGTACACTTTATGAATGTCAAAGTGGTTATTGTCAAAAAGCTACTCTATCTACTCTGCATGTCGACATTATGAATGAGACTGCTATGCTCTGTTTCTAAAAGGTTTTTTTAATGGGAAAAATAACACAAACATTTTATTTTTCAGAACAAATAAAAACCAGAACAGTTAGTAGCAGGGAATCATCACATTTGACTGTCATACAGTATATAAACTAAAGTACATTTTTGAGTTGTGGTTTTGAAAACAGTGGGAAAAAAGTAACTTTTCATGGCAATGAAACTAATAAACTGAGGTCCAGTGGCTAAATAATTGTACCACAGTTATAATTTAATAAATTGAAAGTAGAGATGTTTCCTAAACAATTCATACAACTGCTGAAATATGCTATGAGACTGGTGGATAATATAGACATGGTCATAATGTTGAGATGCTTGACATAGATAACATTCATCATGTCGACACTAATGAAATGTCAGCATGAATAGAATGTTGACAAAAGCTTCCTGGTGGTCTAGCAGTGAATTACCTAGTACAGTGGGTTCAGCAGCTCCAGTGGTGTCTTTCAGTTCCAGGGGTGATGGAATTATGACTTCTGGTGGATCCTGTGACACTTTCGGTAGTGCATAACCCTAAACCTCCCCTCCCATAGACTAACTCTGACACTCCCCTAGCCTTCCCCTGCCTCAGCCTCAGCCTAACCCTCCACACCCCATGTTCAATGTCGACATTTCAACAATGTCATCATAACTGTTCACATTGTGTTGTCGACATTATGATTGTGACATAACTGAGAGGATACAGGCAGGCCAGAGTGAACTAAAGGGTCTATTTAGGAAGAGGTGAAATGCCAGCGGAAATGCTCCATCACTACATCAGACATTTCTCCTATGTTACATTTATTACAGCAGCTTGCCGCCATTTCCATTGACCTCTATGGGGATGATGACCACAGCACAGCTTAAATGCTCTCTAGTCCAGTCCTGTATATGTGATGGCGTGATCTCTCATTGAGGGGGCTGCAAGGACCAGGAAGAAGCTAAGTGCCCAAAGCATTCTAAGAACATGCTGGGTGGCTTTGTTTGCAGCAGCTCTGTAGGCTGCAGCTTGCAGTTCTAGCAGTACACCTATTTTTTTTAGGGGCCCCCAAGTTCCCCAGGTCTCCAGCAGGTACAGTCTTCACACAATAATAATGACCCATAACTGCCCCCCTCATAACACAATTATGTCTCATAACTGCCCTCCCCCCACAATTATAATTATGTCCTATAACTGCCCCTCCTCCTCCCACAATTATAATTAGTTCCCACAATCGCCTCCCTGTTGACACAATAACGCCTCATAACTGCCCCCCTCCAACAATTCTAATTATGTCCCATATCTGCCCACCTCCTCCGTCAATACAATTGTCCCATAATTGCTGCCCCTCCTCATACAACTATGACCATGATGTCCCATACCTCTCCCCCTCCATTCCTCCCTGCATAAGGATCCATTTAAATTCAGACCTCAGATCTATGAGGACGGCCATCTCCTCCTGCTGTCTGCCCCCTACAGCTCTTCCTCTCCCAGTGCATTTCAAGTTTCCTCCGATTGGCAGATACAGTAGCTCCAGTCAAACACAAATCAGGGCTTAGATAATCCCACAGTGATTGGTGGATGGCTAGCTTTATCCACCAATCAGTAATCTAGTATCCCAAACAGTGTACAGACACTGTGACAGCAGTTCGGCATGGAGTGGTGTCACTTGTCTGACAGCCGCTCTGATCTGTTTGTGGTCGGGCAGTATCTTCAGTGAGCCAGCTGCGGCCCTGCTGCTCCCCACTAAATGAACCCTGGCCCACTACCTGCATTGCTGCAGCAGTGATCAGTGTACATGCCTGCACCCCGCATCGCCATCTTGGATTGCATCATGTCACACACTTTAGCCAATGGGGTCAGAGCATTGTTAGGAGTCCTTGCAACCATGATGCACTTCCTCTGGGTATTTAAGGGCTGAGCTGCAGTCCTTTCTTTGCCAGTGCAACGTTATTCCCAGTGCAAGCTGGGTGCTAGTTCTCTGAGCTCCTTTGCTGTTTACCTAATCCTAGCCCGGTTACTTGTGTCTCTGATTGCTCCAGGTTCCAGTTTTCCTCGTTAACCCTCTGTGTGCCAGCAGCGCTACTTCCAGCAACCACCCCTAGAGGGATTCCTGCTTAAATATCCTGACTGTCGGTGTTCCTCCCCGGCTATCCAGTTACCTGTTGTCCGTCCCCGCAGGCCTTATTGGGTACATTTCCGTCAGAGCCACTCTCTGCCAGTGGGCCATCCATGAGCAACACTCCTTTCATACCAGCATCCTTCCAGTACCAGAAGTCTGTTCTCAAAACCTCTCCTGGTTCCACCCCAGGTCCAAATTCTCAATCACCCGTGACATGATCCCTCTCACTAATGTCCTTGATGTCACTTCCACTGAGTTCCGCTCAGGGCCGTTAAGAGCCATCCTGGGCCCGGAGGAAGGGGGCGTAACCTAATTGTGGGAGGCATGGCCACTTCCCCCTTTGAAAAAACCTAGCTATGCACTGGGGAGGGGGGCACTGTGATCCCCTCAGCCCAGAGCTAATCCGAGGAGGGGCATGATGAGTGTGATCACTCCCCCCCCCCACAGACAGCGTGTGATGGCTGCTGACAGATAGGAGGGAAGGGGGGTGCCATCGGACCTGGGCCCCCACCAGGCCCTTCCAACAAACCCGGGCAATTAGTACCCCCCCCCCCTCGATGCCCCTGGTTCCGACTTAACACACATCTACAGTCTCCAAACTATGTTATTTCCCATACTTACTCATCACACACCACGTCATGATGAAAACAAAAGACACACCTGAAAATCACCCAAAAAACAACACGAAAATATTCACGGCCAAAAATGTATAATTGTATAGAACAGGGGTGGGGAAAGTTTTTTCTGCCGAGGGCCATTTTGATATAAATAACATTATTCATGGGCCCAGTCCAGGCCACACACCCTCCTTGTGATGTCACACGGGGAGGGCCACACTCGTCAGTGATTACAGCAATGCCCCGGGGAGCTGTAAGGGCAGCAGTGTGACTCTCTAAAGCATCCTAAGGATGCTCCAGGCAGCACTGCTGCACAGATTCTGGCTGCAGGGTGCCATTCTAGGCACCCTGTAAGCCAGATGAGGCTAGCAGAAATAGCTCAGAGGGCCAGACAAAATGATTCCGGGGGGCCTTATATGGACCCGGGCCTGAGGTTCCCCATACCTGGTATAGAAGAAATAAAAGAGGCTTACAGGAACGCACATGCATAGTCCACAGGCAGAGAAACAAAAGTAAAGACGACTCAAAATATATAACAGTAAAGATGAAAAAAGTAATTTCATGGTTAATCAATATAATAAAATTAAGTGCTGATAAAATTGACGTCATAATGTCGGAGCTCCTGGCACACACCTAAAGCCTAGTCTTGATTGGGATCTCGATTGCAGTGTGCTGGGGGAACTTGTTTTGTTTTTTCTTTTTTAGATGGTCCCAGAGGTTCCGAAACTCTGGCCCAGATTCAGAGCTGGACACTCTGACAGAGCGCTCGCTCTGAATCAGGGTCGTCCTTTTTAATTTTAGAGTGGCCACCTGGCTGCTCATATAGCTGTGGGTGACCACCCACAGCTATAGCGAGCGGCCAGGAAGATGGTCGCGATGGTCAAGACCATCGCGACCATCGGGCTTGCGACAAGACCCTTGTGGTAGGGTCTCGTTGCCGCAAACCCTGGAGTGCCTTCGGCTCTATCAGAGCCGAGAGCACTCCCACTGACATCACTTGTGATGTCAGTGGGGCCTGCCCCAGATGGTAGGCGTTCCCATGGGAACGCCTCCGTCTGGGCAGTACGCCCCAAAGGGGGCGTGCTGTCACTCACCATAGACAGCATGCCCCCTTTGTAGCGAGACCCGGAGTGACGGCTTGCCCGTCGCTATCCGGGTCTCGTGCATGCGCACGACGGAGCCGCCTCCGTCATACGCATGCGCACTGGGCCAACATCGACCTGCTTGCGAGCGCTCAGTGCTCGCGAGCGGGTGTGAATTAGGCCCACTGTCCTCAAGACACCCTAGCAGTCCAGGTTGTAAGGATATCGATGATTGACCACAAGTGACTTAATTAGTACCTCAGTCAATTTGATTTAACCACCTGTGCTCAACCAGGATATCTCTAAAACCTGAACTGTTGGGGTGCCTTGAGGACCGCATTTGGGAACCTCTTGGTTAACCCCTCCTTTACATGCACCTGTCATGGGCCAATATATGGATTTAGCAACTACCATTTTGTGTATCATGATATATTTTCTAAAAGTTAATCTTCTATACAGGACCAGATTAAGACTTCAGTGGGCTCGTGGCACTTAAGACAGGGGGCCCTCCCCTTCTTGTCAGCACTGCCCCCTTGGCTGTGTCTGCTGTGTGTGTGTGCCTCATCCCCCTCACCTCCATGAGGCTGCAGCAGCAGCGTAGGTCCAGCCTGCACAGTGGTGAAGAATCCACCATGTGGATCCCAGTACACCTGCTTGCCTGGGTTATCTGAGGGGAATTTCATGTCTCATGTAAAGGTGCAGCTAACAGCCCAGACACAAGGACCTTTATAGGGAGCCTGGGCTTTGAACTGGGCAGACACAGAGGTGATGAGACAATCCTGAGATGTGGGACCTGGGTGGAAGACAGAGGGGGTAGGGTACTGGCATCCCTAGGGTGACATCAGCTCCCAGCTGTAGGATGTACTTCCTCTGGCTTGGAGAAGACTGCAGCATCCCTAAGGTGAGAGGTGGCAATGCCTGCTACGGGCTGCACAGCTCTATCCAGGGTGGAGTGGACTAGGCTGCTGCTAGTATGGACATATGTGCATTATGATAATCAGAAGAGCAGCAGCACTTGATATAACATCATGGCTGGTAGTGCCTGACTGCAGTGGGGAAGAGAAGATCTCTTCCAAGCCTGGGAACTAGTGGGCAGAAATTATGTGGACGGCACAGAATCAGGAAACTTACTGGCTGGGAGAGGACGCAGTGCTCCTAGTTGCTGCTCCTGAGTGAAGATGCACTTGGATGGCTCCTAGCACGTGGCAGGATCATTTGGAGTTCTTGCTGCAGCCTCTCTCCCTCTGCATACATATTCTTTATATGCAGTGTGCCCCACACATTATCAGGGCCCCCAGCCTGCACAGCAGCCTACCTGCCAGTTGAGCCCAAACATCTCTGCCTGGGCGCACATTCTGCCCTCCTGTACAGGTGTGCACCCAATGGCAGCCCGGTCAGGTGTCTGTCCAGTCCCCCGGCCAGGTGTCTGTCCTGTCCCTGCCACGCCTGCAGAGGGGGCAGATTCCAGACTCCAGCAGCGTAGGGGCCAATTCTGCTGCTCGTCTGCTCTCCAACAGCAGCATGGAATGGCTGCTACACCCACACCCGAAAGTGGGCGGTCCGGGTAGTAGGATGCACAACTTTCCGGCGGAAGGAGCCAAGCGGTTACAGAAGGATCCAAATGGAATCCCTCTATGTAACCAGGACTCCTTCCCAAAGGGAAGGAGCAGGGGTGCGGTAATAAATGCCATCTACAGCTAGCGAAGGTTCCTCAGTCAAGCTCTGACAATGTTTACTAGGAGTATATTTACTAAAGTGCGGGTTTTTAGAATTGAAGATGTTGCCCATAGCAACCAATCAGATTCTACTTAACATTTATGTAGCACCTTCTAGAAGATAAAAGCTAGAATCTGGTTGCTATGGGCAACATCACCACTTCTAAAAACCTGCACTTTAGTAAATACTATCCCCAAGTGTATGGGGACAGCAGGTCAGATTGGGACTGAAAGGTAAGAAGGAGATATCAGTGATATCTCCTGCATTACCTTTATAATGAATGGCCCCGATACTTAATTTTTACAAAATTCCTGCTTTTGTAGAAATTAAGGGGTCTAGTTACTAAGCAGTGTTAGGAGACAGAGTGAAAAGTGATAAGGTGCCAGCCAATCAGCTCCCAACTGTCATTTTTTGAAACACAGCCTGTGAGATGGCAGTTGGGAGCTGATTGGCTGGCACCTTATCACTTTTCACTCTGGGCCTGATTCAGAGCCGGACGCTCTGAAAGAGCGCTCGCTCTGAATCAGGGCGTTTTTTTTAATTTTTGTGCGGCCTCCTGGCCGCTCGTTTAGCTGTGGGTGACCACCCACAGCTATTGCGAGTGGCCAGGTGATGGTCGCGATGGTCTCGACCATCGCGACCATCAGGGCTTGTGACGAGACCCTTGTGCTAGGGTCTCATTCCCGCAAGCCCCAGTGAGCTTTCGGCTCTATTAGTAGGGCCGCCCCCAAACGGCAGGCGTTCCTTCGGGAACGCCTCAGTTTGGCCAGCCACCCCTCCTGCCCGCATCCAAAACGTGGCAAGCTGTCAATCAAAATCGACAGCTGCCCCAGTTTGGTGCGAGACCCATAGCGACGGAGCGCCCGTCGCTAGCCAGGTCTCGTGCATGCGCATGTCGGAGCCGGTTTTTACGTACCGGCGTTTGACCTCCCAGGTTGAACGTTCAAAATCATCCACCCTATTGACACCACTGGCTATGTCATCCCACATTTTCCATTTCTGGCTTGCACCCATATTCCTTGCTGCATGTGGTAGGTTGTCATAGCACATTTGCACCAAAACCTCCATCTCCTTTCTTGTGAATTGTGGCTGCCTTTTTTTTTTTTGTTTAGTTGGCCTACTAGGCCCAGCAGCCTCTTCCATGGCATCCTCAACACCTTTTTTTAAAATGGGATTAAAATTTATAATGTAAAATGTTCCCAAAATTATTGTTAAACATAATCCTTTAGCCCAAAAAAGAGAAATACTTACCTGGCGCCTCTTGGCCAGTGCTTTGCTGCTCTGTAGTAATTTTGGACTTTCAGGTCTCACTACAGCAGACCGATTTGGGTTTTCAGTGACGTTTTTATACATGCATCAGCATTATTCGGCCGCATCATTGACTGTGCGCTCCTATTGTCCGTCCTTAATTTGAGCGGGAAACTAAAGACTATTTATGGCTTGGTGTGACTCGAGTCGATGTGGCAAGTTGATTGTTGGAGGTTTTGCGTTGGAGTGGATTGTTGGCTTATTGAGTAGAAGGAGGACTTTTTTTGTGCGATATTTTGTTTTTTTTCTAACTTCTTTCTTTCCGTTTTTTTTAATGTTTGGCTATTTTTTTTTTAATTTTTGAGTAAATATTTTAAAAAACCACCGTAAAAAATAATAGTAAATAGTTTACAAATATTTGTAATATTTTTTTTGTTTGTTTTACAGTTAGTTTGGCATTGCCCCAGTGACGTTTTTGAACTTTGGGATATTTGTCTGTTTTTGGTGTTTTTGGTTTCATGAATTTACAAATTCGATGTGTTGGTCTTAGCATATGTTTCGCTAATTAATGTTGTTTATTTTCTGGGAACAATCATGTCTTACCATTAAATGTAGCGTACTATTTTGCGAACTAATGTTTGAGTGGTTTTAATTGTAAAATTTACGTACTATTTTGCGAACTAATGTGTCTTGATTTAACTGTAAAAGTAGCGTACTATTTTGCGAACTAATGTGTCTTGATTTAACTGTAAAAGTAGCGTACTATTTTGCGAACTAATGTTTTTAGAAATTTTCAGTGTAAAATCATGTCTTAACACTAAATGTAGCGTACGATTTTCTGAACTAATGTGTGCTCCCTTTATTTTTTCACAAAAACAATTTGTTTACAATCATATTTTATTTAATTAATCTTAAACATATTTTCTACTTTTGAAAAGTAGGTTGTTCTGCACATGACACATCCCAGGCCTGTAAGCATCTTTGGATTTCTGAGAAAAGATAAGTATATTTTTCTTTACACATTTCAGGTTGATGTTGGTCGTATTATATTGGCCATGGTTCCAGAACCCGACCAACCTCAACTTCGTCCCAGGCTTGGCCTCGTAGGCATGCAAGGCCCCAGATATATAGAACACATGTCACCCTTTTTGGAATGCCAGATGATGAGGTGTTAAGGCGATACCGTCTGCCGCCCCAAATCATCATAGACACTCTCTCATTAATAGAGAGTGATCTTGAACGGCAAATTGACAGTCCTACAGCAATACCACCACTTACTCAATTAATGTCGGTGTTACATTTTTGTGCCTCAGGATCCTTTCAAACCACTGTGGGAATAGTTGCGGGAATATCCCAATCCTCCTTTTCAAGGATCCTGAGGGCAGTGATGGAGGCCCTTTTTAAACACCTCCATCATTTTATTAAAATGCCATTGGATATGGGTACCCTTAATGTGGCGAAGGCAAATTTTTACCAAATAGCTGGCTTCCCACACATCATAGGGGTTGTGGATGGCACTCACATACCACTTCAGCCTCCAGCAAGGCTGGAGGCTATTTTTAGGAACTGCAAGCACTTTCATTCACTGAATGTAATGGTGGTATGTGATGCCTCCCTCCAGATCCTATCCCTGAATGCCAAATTCCCCGGCAGTGCACATGATTCCTTCGTCATCCAGCAATCAGGGATTTGGCACAAATTAAAAAACCTACAAGCTGGTGATGCGTGGCTTCTGGGTAAGTTGAAACCTTCTGTTGAAACCAATGCAAAGCTTGTTACACAATGATATATTTTTTTATATTTTCACAGGAGACAGTGGTTACCCTTGCACGCCCTGGCTGCTCACTCCTTATTTGGTTCCCACACCAGGGCCACAAAGTGAGTATAATTCCGCACTTACAGCCACCAGGCAGGTGGTGGAGCGCTGTATCGGCCTTTTAAAAGGCCAATTCAGATGCCTCCACCGCTCTGGTGGCGAGCTCATGTATTTGCCAGCTATGGTTTTGAAAATTGTGGTCCTGTGTGGGATATTTCACAACATCACCATAAGGAGTGGTGTCCCAATGCAGCCAGAGGATGCCTTGCCTGAGGATGGCCCCCCCCGAGGTCGGTCAGAAGTCAGTATGTGGGGGGGCCATACGCGATGACATTGTGGCCAGATTTTTTAGGTACTAATTTTCCAAAATGAAGTTAATTGACACAATGTAGACATGTAAGATTTTAATGTACAATTTTAATTTTTTTTTTTTTATTTCATAAAATTACCATAAAAACCGATGCCTACTACCTGATCCCAAAAAATGACTTCATGTGGACACATTGGATATAACTTCGGGAACAATGATTTCTTCGCCTCATTTGTGGAATCATGTTGGCATGCTACTACTTCAAACAGTTCCTGATTGTTGTTTTACTTTTGTTGTTTTGGGTGTGTTTTGGAATTTTTTGTGTGTTTTCATTGTGTGAATTAATTGTGACAAATCACTTGGTGTTTTTTTTGTGTGCATTAAACTTTTTTTTACCGTTAAACAAACATTTCCTGGGTAAATTACAAGCAAGTGTAACCTGGTCCAAAAAAGGCAAACTGGCTTAATGGCTAATCCTGTAATGTGTTAAATTGTAATCTTTTTGACCCTGCTTTGTGGCTAAAAACAAACACCAAAGGTATTATGGTGAATCAGTCTGTTTGCCAATGTAGGCCTAAGCAGGTTTGGTTTCATTTTTACGTTACCCCCGAAAAAGAACAAACTATTGTTGCCGTTAATTCTACAAACCTATTGGTATTGTTAGGTGTTTAATGTGCCAGCTTACATACTTACTTGAGCTTTCTACAATCCAATTTACATTACTTAAAACCTCATGGTAAAATAGTAGACTTAAATAAGGTTCAACAATCTAAGATTTACAGACAAGGAATGAGATTTAAATAAATCAAAATATCTTTTATTTTATTTTTTAAATTTTGGGTGAAAAAACAAAAATTAGTGGTGCAGGAGCGCCAACAGATGATCCAGGACCACTAGCATGCCAACTACATGGCCCCTCAAGCTCTGCAAGCCTGCATACAGTTGTTCGTTACGCCTCTGGTCCTCTGTGGGTTTAAAAAATGTGGGGATTACTAAAATGACACCTTAATTTATATGTTAACAAACAACTTAAAAATAAGACTAAACAAAAAACGAGAAAAAAAACATCTACAAAACAAAAGTAACGCCAAATGCAAAGATTGTTGTAAAAAAAACAACACATTTTACAACAAAATTCAACAAAAAATAGGGACAACTACGCAAAAATACTACATTTGTTGGTACCGTAAACAAGAAAGACACAAGTATGAGCGTTTGGACATGTGTCATATGTGTAAGGGGAAAACATCCTAGACATTGTTTCACAAAGATATATATCCAAAACATTAGAACTACTTTACAATTTGGAACTGCACAGGCAAAAGGACAACATCACCAAAAAAACAAAAAATGCAAAAGCAACCATAGTTTAAAAGGGAAACATACCGGGCATAATGCTGACTGGGCCAGGAGCCCCGAAATCGTCCTCCTCAGAGGTGGGCCAGTGCTGCACGGATGGAGGAGGGGTGATTTGCAAGGAAGTGGAGGGTGAGGAAAAGAGAGGGGGGGTGGAGGGGAGGGTGAGGAAAAGAGAGGGGGGTGGAGGGGAGGGTGAAGTTGGAGGGATGGGAATGTGAGGAGAGGGAGGGGCCTCACGGTTTGCCAGGTCTGGGGTGGAGGGGGAATTTGGGGAAGAGTGGGGAGAGGATGTTTGGGTGAGAGTGGGGCATAGGGGATGAGCCCGACGTCGGTGACGTTGGAGACGTCGTAGTCTGCGCTCAGCCCCTAAATGATGTCGAAAAATTTATATTATTACATATTTAATATTTAGAATCCAAAATTTACACACCAAAAAATAAATTAAAAAAAAACAGGGCTATACGGTAAACATGCACACGCAGGTATGTCCAAAATAAATAAACAGGGCTATACGGGAATAAACAGGGCTGTACGGGAAACATGCACACGCAGGTATGTCCAAAATAAATAAACAGGGCTATACGGGAAACATGCACATGCAGGTAAATAAAGAAACAGGGCTATACGGGAAACATACACACGCAGGTATGTCCAAAATAAAGAAACAAGGCTATACGGGAAACATGCACACGCAGGTATGTCCAAAATAAAGAAACAGGGCTATACGGGAAACATGCATATGCAGGTATGCTTACATTTTAAATAAAAAAAAAAAAAAAACTTACTTTCCAGTATTTGCTGATGCAAATTGGCCAACAGGCGCGGGGATCGGCGCTGCAGATCGGACCACCTTCTTTCCAGCTGTCCGATATTTTGGCGGTAGCCGATCGTATGCAGGCGGCGCCGCACCTCCGCGTAGGCAAGCCGCTTGCGGAGGTTAGTGATGGGGCCCGTGGAATTTGTTATTCTCCAGTCCATCACATCAGTGAGGACCAGGAGTTCACGGCGACAAAAAGCTGCGGCTCTCATGATGGCAATGATTTTTTTTACACAAAACAGTTTTAATAAAGGTCCTAGAAAAAATTTGATTGGCTAATGTACTTTGTAAATGAACAGAAAGCATTCTATTGGTTATTGTATGAGTCATGTGACCTACACCCTCACAAATATAATGTGAGTTATGATAGGCTTGATGCAGTGACATGCGTAAGCTAATTTAAATATTAATAAAAAAGATGAAAAATCTGCATATAAAAAAAAGCAAAACAATAGTAGCATTCAAACAAACTTTTAATTTTGAACAACCATCCCCTTGGTCCAACTGTACGTATTCTGCGGAATCAATGACACACACTAACAATAATAAACTTTATTGACATCGAAAAAAAAAAAGGATTGCAAACATGTGAAGACCAATTAAGGTAATTAATATAGTGATTGCCATTATTCGATTCAAGTATGTTTGCTGAATGAAATAGCAGGCAATCGAAAACTGACAGGGCCACTTCCGGAATTGACTTGGCGAGCGTTCCCTGCAACCAAAGAGGAGACGGACGGTCGCTATTTAGAACGTTCGCTAGCTAGAGGAGGGGTTGGGAGACTATGGGGCGGAAGATTAGCTGTGAGCGAACATTCGAGCGAGCGCTTGAATTTACATTTTTTCGCTCGTACGCCGAACGAGCGAACGGCCACTTGCGTCCAGGTCTGAATCAGGCCCTATGCCACTGAGTTACCGAAGCTGCTGTAAGGATATCTTGAGAGTTGTGTTAGAGAGGAACTGCTGGCTGCATTTGTTCTGAGCATATTGTAGCTGTATTACAGAATTCAAAGAGCTGTACTATGGACCTGATTCAGAGACGGACGCTAATGTGATCTCAGCTGTGATTTCGTACGCATCGCAGCTGCGAAAATATGCTAATAGTTGCAAAGCTTACCAGAGCATAGGAAAGCCCACTGCTACCTTCTCATATGCGTATGACGTCGCTTATGTGCATAAATATTGGTAACATCGATGGACATCGAGCAGCCATCTTGCCCTGGCAGCAGGTCGGACCTGCTGCAGCCTTGGGAGCTCTTCTGACATGCAGAGCTGCATATGCAATCACAGTGGTTAATTTATACACGCCCATGTAATGGCGTTCAAGCGGACAGACATGCTTGCGTTTTTCAGACCACCTCCCATTGCCACTTCCAAACGCTAACAGCCTGTCACTCACTTTGCGATGGATTCCTCTGTGCATGCGTGATCGCAGTGTGATCGCTGTGCACGCACAGTGCGGTTTACATACGTGCGCAATAGCAATCACTAGATCTGCGTGCGTAATCGCCTTTGCGTCTAGCTCTGAATCAGGCCCTATATTGCTATATAGGAGTGTGTTTCAAGACAGAGATCCAGAGGCAAGCGGCATGTTGTAGAAGTATATAAAAGACAAGCTTCGGAAAGAACCAGTATATATTATCAATAAGTAAATGATCTCATGTGAGGATTAAAAGATACCTTTATATGAATGCATCTCACCTTGATTAGGTGAGTTAACAAAAGGACTACCTCTCCTATACTGGAGTGTTGTATATTGAAGCATAACCGCATGTTACACATTTCTTCTTTTCTGACAGTATCGTATTTTCAACACCAGAATTAAGAGTAGACCTGTATATTTCATCTTGGGGACAGCGCTTTCTGGACCGCTCATATCTTTATTTGTGTACTTGGAGGAGTGGTGGTCCTGAGTGTGGACTAGGCTGCAGTCCCGGGGCGCAGATCGCTTGGACTAATTTCTGTATTTACAATTGTATTATGTGCTAGCAATTATTTCTTGCCATAAACATTGCTACCTACTAAATCATTACAGTGCTGCAACAATAGACTGACTTACTGTATGTACAGTTAATTAAGGGCTTCAACAGTGCATATAAAGATTCCCTTAATGGCCTGGGCTGCCACCGTTGAATCCATCCTGAATGGGGAACATTCTGCAACAAGTGTCCAGGACTGTTAGGCTAGAGGACACCAGCCATTGGAGGATCCAGTGTGATAGAGCTGTAATTTGCATAATATGTTCAAATGCAGCTGCTTATTTATGTCTGTAGGAATTATCGCTATAATTAATAGTTCTGTACAATCACAGTAAAGTCAAGTATTTGTAAAAAACAGTTATAGCAGATTTGTGATGAAAGTGCTGATATTATTTGATTTGTAGTATTATCTATGCTATAGAGATATTGTGATGTAATACCATGCTACTACATTATTGTGATAAGATTGTGTTAGATACATTACCTCTTGAGTATTAATATTGTAGGGTGACTATTTAATTGCTTCTAATTATTTTTGTGAACCAGTTATATATATAAGATTTATAGTTTGAGAAAAAGTATCCTTTCTGGGTCTATAATAAAATAGTTCTTGTATTTACTAAAGTTGTGCTTTATTGTGCCTGGGGGTGAGAATATTTGCCCTTCTGTTGTGGTGTGGAAAAGGGGAAGATTGGTGCCACAGCAGGAAGTAGACTCCTCATATCCCACCTCAAACAAGGTAACATCAGGCTTGTATTTTCAGTAGCATACATATGATAATTACTATATTGTATCTATAGTATTATTTGTGCATGCTGATTTATAAAATTTAGGCCCTCATTCAGAGCCACTCGCTAGCGGCAGTACGCTCGTTCCGAGCGATGTTCGCACATCTGCGCATGCGTACGGTTTTTAGTACGCATGCGCGAACCAGTCAGTGCGGCCGAAAATCATTTGTACGCAATATAGCGAGTGCCTGCTATTTTGAGTGACAGAATGAGGCGTATGTGGGTGGTAACAGGGGAAGGTGCTTGAAAACGGGGAGTGGAGATCCGATCGCAGGCGTGCTTAAAGGTCAAAACGGGCGTTTTATGGGTGTGCATAATTAATACAGCAGCGTCAATGACCACGTCACTTGGTTTTTTTTAACTCAGAACTGCTCACAAAATAGCGGTTGAAAAAACCAACCACAAGAATAGCGAGCAGTTCATATCCTGTTCGATGTGCTCGATTAATCTAATAAATAGCGGACATGACGTATGGTGTGAGCGGCCAGGGGGCGTTTTTATCAAATAAACGAGCGTATGTTCGCTCGCTCGTTCAGACTTAGAGGTGTGAACAGACTGCAATGTGCGAACGGATCATTTGCATAGCCACCCCTTGTTTTTGAACGAACGAACGCAAATAGCGAACGGCTCTGAATGAGGGCCTTAGATCATAATAAAAAGACCAATATACGAGGGCTGATTAAAATGTAATGAGACTATGTCTGTTTGTCTATGCCATAGGTAGAAGTGGCAACGCTATGCTGGTTATTGTGAAGCTCATACACCAATGTGTCTGAACCTATGCGAGTGGAACGCACTTCGTCAGTCACTCGCATATTACCCTCTTTGAAGTGCTTCCACCACCGAAATACTGCAGCACGGCTAATTATTTCTCCACCATATGCTTGCTGTAACATTTCATGAGTTTAATTTTCACTTTTTCCAAGTTTAACTCAAAAGTTTAACACAAAATTCAATCACACATCTCTGACACACAGACACATCTCCCTCATCTGCCATGATGAAAGGTACGAAGATCTTCCACTCACAGTGACCACAGTGACCAAACAAAGAAGACTATGACAGTCCATCCGCAGGTTCAGGCACATCGATGTATGAGCTTCACAATAACCAGTATAGCATTGCCACAGAATCGGTATGAATTAGCGCCCGACAGGGGCTGGCCGACATGGCTGAAAATCCCGATCGTCCCAAGGTAAGTATTTAATAACCTAACCTCCCCCCCTAACCCTAAGCCTCCATAGGGGTGCCTAACCCTAACCTTCCCCCCAGTGCCTAACCCTAATCCCCCCTCTAAGTGCCTAAATCTAACCTCCCCTTCCCCGCCGCCTAAACCTAAGTCCCCCGGGGGGGTGCCTAACCCTAAGTCCCCCCTGGGGGTGCCTAACCCTAACCCTCCCTCCCCCTAGCCTAACCCTAACCTCCCGGGGGGGTGCCTAACCCTGTCCCCCCCGGCAGCCCTAAACCTAACCCTCCCCCCCCCCCGCGGCTGTCCGCAGCGGCGCCCGACATCACTTCGATCGGGATGCTGGGCACCGGTCTCCCAGCGTCGGTAAAATGACAGGCGTCTAGATTTAGAAGCCTGTCATTTAACCCTCACTGGGATAAAGCAGTCGGGATTACGTCAGCCGGCTTCCCGACTGCATACCCATTGCAACATCTACCAGACAGAAAAGCAAAGGCAGTCTCATTACTTTTCAATCAGCCCTCGTATATGTGTCCTCTCACGGGGCTTAGCGGAGGGAGGCGGGGCTTAGCGACAACCTGTCAGCGCATGAGCGGGCACTTGTCACTGTATTTTTTGCGAAAATTACACAAGTATTGGTTTTCACAAAGTCTGCTGCTTCAGTTTTTATGATGACAATTTGCATATACTCCAGAATGTCATGAAGAGTGATCAGATGAATTGTAATTAATTAAAGTCCCTCATTGCCATGACAATGAATTTAGGGCCTGATTCAGGTTGGTTTGCAAGGCTGCGTTCACACGCACTCTTCTCGCTGAGAAAATATGCTAATGAATGCAATCGCATGGCAACCGCAGCTCTATACCAAGACGCTCACCACTGTATAACATAACATGCATCCGCAAGTCAGCGTAAACATCGGTAACATCGAAACCATCCGCACAGTTGTGGTTGACCTGACCCTACCGCACAAATTGCTAAACTTCCTGTAGCCATATAGACCTCTGCCAGCGTATTCTGTCGCAGGGGCTTAATTATGCATGCCCCTGTAACGGCATTTAAACGCCCAGGCATGCCTGCGTATCTCGGACCAGCCCTCCGTCACCACCCTCAAACGATCACTTCCTGTCAATCACTGTGTGAACACTCTGCATGCTCACTGCAATCACTTCCCGATCGCAGTGCCCATTTAGCGCATGCGCACTTCATCTTTATATGCAAACATGCGAACGCAGCCTTCGAATCCAACCTGAATCAGGCCCTTAATCAAAAAAAAGACATTTCCACTGCATTTCAGCTCTGCCACAAAAGGACCAGCTGAAATCATGTCAGTGATTCTCTCGTTAACACAGGTGAGAGTGTTGACATGGACAAGGCTGGAGATCACTCTGTCATGCTGATTGAGTTAGAAAAACAGACTGGAAGCTTTAAAAAGAGTGTGGAGCTTGAAATCATTGTTCTTCCTCTGTTATCCATGGTTACCTGCAAGGAAACACGTGCAGTCATCATTGCTTTACACAAATAGGGCTTCACAGGCAAGGATATTGCTGCTAGTAAGATTGTACCTAAATCAACCATTTATCGGATCATCAAGAACTTCAAGGAAAGAGGTTCAATAGTTGTGAAGAAGGCTTCAGGGCGCCCAAGAACATCCAGCAAGTTCCAGGACCGTCTTCTAAAGTTGATTCAGCTGTGGGATGGGGCAACACCAGTGCAGAGCTTGCTCTGGAATGGCAGCAGGCAGGTGTGAGTGCATCTTCATGCACAGTGAGGCGAAGACTTTTGGAGGATGGCTTGGAGTCAAAACGGGCAGCAAAGAGCCATTTCTCTCCAGGAAAAACATCAGGGACAGACTGCTGAGGACTGGGGTAAAGTTATTTTCTCTGATGGATCCCCTTTCAGATTGTTTGGGGCATCTGGAAAAATGCTTGTCCGGAGAAGAAAAGATGAGCGCTACCATCAGTCCTGTGTCATGCCAACAGTAAAGCATTCTGAGACCATTCATGTGTAGGGTTGCGTCTCTGCCAAGGGAACGCAGCCATGAAGAATTAATGGTACCACAACATCCTCCAAGAGCAACTTCTCTCAACCATCCAAGAAAGTTTGGTGACGAACAATGCCTTTTCCAGCATGATGGAGCACCTTGCCATAAGGCAAAAGTGATAACTAAGTGGCTCAGGGAACAAAACATCAAAATTTTGGGTCCATGGCAGTAAACTCCCCAGACCTTAGGCCCTCATTCAGAGCCGCTCGTTAGCGGCAGTACGCTCGTTCCGAGCGATGTTTTCACATCTGCGCATGCGTACGGTTTTTAGTACGCATGCGCGAACCAGTCAGTGCGGCCGAAAATTGTTTGTACGCTATATTGCGAGTGCCTGCTATTTTGAGTGACAGCATGAGGCGTATGTGGGTGGTAACAGGGGAAGGTGCTTGAAAATGGGGAGTGGAGATCCGAACGCAGGCGTGCTTAAAGGTCAAAACGGGCGTTTTATGGGTGTGTATATTTAAAACAGCAGCGTCATTGACCACGTCACTGGGTTATTTTAGAGCCAGAACTGCTCGCAAATTTGTGGTAGCAAACACCAACCACAAGAATAGCGAGCAGTTCATACGCTGGTCGATGTACTCGATTAATCTAATAAATAGCGGACATGACGTATGGTGCGAGCGGCCAGGGGGCGTTTTTAACAAATAAACGAGCGTATGTTTTGCTCGCTCGTTCAGACTTAGAGGTGTGAACAGACTGCAATGTGCGTACGGATCATTTGAATAGCCACCCCTTGTTTTTAAACGAACGACCGCAAATAGCGAACGGCTCTGAATGAGGACCTTAATCCCATTGAGAACTTGTGGTCAATCCTCAAGAGGCGGGTGGACAAACAAAAACATACAAATTCTGACAAACTCCAAGCATTGATTAGGCAAGAATGGGCGGCCATCAGTCAGTATGTGGCCCAGAAGTTGATTGACAGCATGCTAGGGCGAATTGCAGAGGTTTTGAAAAAAAGGGGCAACACTGCAAATATTGACTCTTTGCATAAACTTAATGTAATTGTCAATAAAAGCCTTTGATGCTTATGAAATTCTTGTAATTTTACTTCAGTATACCATAGTAACATCTGACAAAAAGGTCTAAAAACACTGAAGCAGAAAACCTTGTGAAAACCAATAATTGTGTCATTCTCAAAACTTTTGACCATGGCTGTATATCAAAAAGGACATGCAAAGTTTAACAAATCACTTCAATGACAGGGACTGCCACTTTTGTGGATGAAGTAGTTGGTTTGTTTGGGCCCCCACAAAACAATCTACCAATGGGCTTAAGGCAGCTAATGTATCAGTGTTGTTAATGATTGCCTTAAGGCAGCTAACAGTGCTGTTAATTATCTCTTCTCTACTAGAAT